>SJYG01000387.1:1310528-1336013 GCA_006410535.1 Litocranius walleri | reverse complement strand
ACAGGTCTATGGAGATCACGCCCTGTTTAGGTGCACGAAAATCAAGAGAGCCAATCAAAAAACTTTGACAAACAACATAGACCACGCCCCCATCTCTTCGCCGCAAAGCTAGCCCCTTTGTTTTTAAGGTGTCCCATTTAGGGCCCCACGTGGAATATCGACTGTATTCTTGGCAACAATGGACGATTTTCAATGTTTCTGATTGCTATGGAAACAGAACCAGAATATCAGTAATTGTCAATAATTTCTCACCCTGAAACTCAAACCTAGCTCTGATTTCCATAATAACAGAAAAATGTTTTCAACAAATGCTCAACAACATCCAAGGATTCTGTTACACCAAAGGCAAAGTCAAATCTGAATGCCTCTGGTGCCTGCCTGCCTGTGGTGCCTCGGCTTGGTCTTAGGACTCCCACCCAGGAGAGGAAAAAGCGCCCGTTGTACTGGAAACAGTGCTGGGCAAAGAGGAAGCGTTGCATCGCATGTCACAGCCGAGGGGCGCCTTCCGCTCCCGGACAGACCTGGCGCTGAGCAAGACTGGTTCTTCAATGAAGCAGGAGGAAAGCCATCTTTCAGAATAAAGGTCCTGTGTCGCTTAGCCCTGCGCTCCTTCACTTAAAGCCAAAGACAGAAGGAAAACATGCCCTCCAGACTCTGTTCCTCCAGATCCACCAGGTTTGCCTCTGGAGTTCAGCATCTCCCCGGATTCCTGAAACAGAGAATTCCGCATTCTTCTCTGTCAGACAGTAGCTGCTCATCCGGGCTGGAAGCACTGCACCCCTCTTTCTCTCACTGACTTGAGGCTCCCGTACGGCTCTCTGCCCTCTACGGTCCCGCGTCCTCGGATTTTTGCCCGCAGTAGTGACAACCACGCTCCTGCGACGCCCACGGCTTCCTCCTAAGTGCTCGCCCCTCGCCTTCTCGTCCCCATGATGAAGCGTCTGGAAGCGGCGGTCAGCGCTTCCCGCCCGCCTCCTCACGCCCACTCAGTGCCCGACCGCAGGATCGGCACTCCTCATCACCGCACTGAAATCCCTGTGATAACGCGACCACCACTTGGTCCTCAGAAACAGGACAGTGGGCTTTCCCCAGTCTTAGGTTCTCCGGCTTTGTAGAATTACTCAGATGCCTCGTTCTGAAACATTTTCCCACTTAGCTTTCACACTACCATGCTTCCTTCCGCCTCTGGCCCCTCGTGCTGCTTTTTCTGCTGACTCTTCTCTTCACTTGTCTCCCACACAGTCTCGCGTCTTCTGGTTTATATTGCCACCACAATTTTAATTGCAAAATGCACATTGCTTTATATCACTACAGGCTTTAAATCACTCAGGGACTCGCCTCTGTATTCAGTACAGAGTTCGAAGACAAGTCCTTCATGACTTGACCCGCACTACAGATCTGATCTCGAATCTCAACCCAGTGCACACCTGCGTTCTGACCAAACAGCAACTGTCCACATCTTCGTGTTTTCCCATCGAAAGGTCGGGCATGTTGAGACATGCCCCGGACGTGACCCGGACAGGCCCGCACAAGTCCCGACAGTTGGCCGACGCCCAAACAGGAACCGGGGGCGGACCAAACTTCCGGGGGCCAACGCCCTGTAGCCTGGCCCAATCAGGTGCTGACACGAAGCCCCTGAACACCAATCACTGCTGCCACCCGCGCTTTTTACCTTATATGGAAGAACCTGGCTTGAATGCCAGCCCTGGCTATAAAAACCCCTTCCTCACCCCTCATACTTT
Organism: Litocranius walleri; assembly: GCA_006410535.1. Taxonomy (NCBI): domain Eukaryota; kingdom Metazoa; phylum Chordata; class Mammalia; order Artiodactyla; family Bovidae; genus Litocranius; species Litocranius walleri. Next base: position 1,334,271 of record SJYG01000387.1, on the reverse strand, counting down.
GCAGACTCCCTTCCCTTCCTCGCTTGCCCCCGGGAGTTCTGCCCGAGAGCAACCGCCCAATAAAAGCTTCCATCAACGGTCCCTAGAGGTGGCTCCTTCTTACCGCAGTGTGTTCGTACACCCATGTCTTCTGCCTAGAATACCCATGACCAGTTCGTCCTGGCTAATGACTACTGTCTTGCAAGACAGCTTAAGTGTCACCTCCTCCTAGAAGCCTTTCCTTTGACCTACTCCCAGGATGAGGCAGTAGCCTTTTTTTCTTTTTTCTTTTCCAGGTTTATTGAGATATAATTGACATATAACATTATGTGCTTTTAAGATTTACAACAGGTTGATTTGATTCACTTAGCCATTGCAAAATGATTACCACCATAGAGTTAGCTAAAACCCAGTCACGTTACCATCTCGTGTGTGTGTGTGTGTGTGTGTGTGTGTGTGTGTGTGTGTGTGTGGTGAGAGAACAGTTAAGATCTACTCTCAGCGACTTTCGGGAATATTGCGTTATTAACTGCTCACAGCCTGTGCTCTAGACCCCGGGACTATTCACCTTATAACTGGAAGTTGTGCTCTTTGGCCAACATCCCCCCATTTCTTCCACCACCCAGCCTCTGGTAAGCACCATCCTAATCTCTGTTTCTAAGAACCTGACTTTCTTATATTTCACGTATAAGTGAGGTCATGTAGCCGTTGTCTTTCTGCGCCTGACTTGCTTTACCAGCAGCAGCCTCGTGAGCCATCGGCGCCCTGACCCACCTCTATGGAATACTCACCCTAAGCTGCGTTCGCCGCTTGTCCTGGCTTTCTTCTCCCACTAGATGGTAAGCAGCTTGAGTGCAGGTTTGCCCATCTGTCCACGACTGCCTAGCCCAGTGCTTGACACAGAGAGGTACTGAATGATCTTTATTGAAAACATGAGCAGAATAAAAACGTAACTATGGAGAAGCGTCAAAAGGCCCTGGTTTCAAAGACCATAAGAAAACCAAGTAGAAGCTCCCACAGAAGACTGTGTTTAGGCAGGAGTTCAAAGTTCAAGCTACTAGTGCCAGTGGTTACGTAAAGTTCATTACGTAAATAGACTCATAAGATTGCGATAACTAGGTTCATTGGCTTTCATTCTACACATATTTAAACCTTAGCATAAAAATGAGGCAGTCACTGTGCTAGCAGAGTAAACAAAACAGAGAATTCTGCCCCTCCCCAACCCTCACACCTTGTACACGTAACTTACGGTTATTATTTCAAAACCGTATATATTTCAGGGACTAGCCTTAGTGCTTTATAGGCATTTGCATTTAATCCCCATAAAAGCCTTGTAAAGCTGGTGTTATTTCCATTGTACAGAGAAAACCAAGTCTCAAGGAGGTTAGGTAAAATTGCTAAAGGTCACATAGGAACTGGTAGAGCAAAGATTTAATCTCAAGTATATCAGATTAGTTTTCCTGCACGTAATCACACTGACAATACCACAAATTTAACTTGAAAACCATTCATCCTCTATTCAGATATATGGTTATTAAAGTTTCCACATAATTTTTAAAATACTGTAGGAAGTTTATTTCAACGTTCTTAGTACAGATATACTATTAGTGTGGGGAGAAAGATTTGTTATAGAAGTTGATCCAAGCAGATATAGTTTTGCAAGTGAGCTTTTATATTCCAAAACCATGAAACTACGCCCATCAGTGTGATTTCCTGCCCTTGGAGCCTGGAGACTGGGGCAGAGGAGGAGAGAATGGCTTTAAGGTGTACGAATTTGGGATTTCCCTGGCAGTCCAGTGGTTAAGATTTCACCTTCCAGTGCAGGGCTTGCTGGTTTGATCCCTGGTTGAGGAGCTAAGGTCCTACATGACTTGTGGCCAAAAAAAACAAAACATAAAACAGAAGCAGACTCAACACAGATTTTTTTAAAAGCCCACATCAAAAATATACAGACTTTAAAATCGGCCCGCGCCAAAACGATCTGAGACAACTCCACTCCCCAAATGCAACTCTTCCTATGAATTAACAGAAAAAAATACAAGCTGTTTCCCTTAACTCTCTATTTTCAAAATAGGTTGCGTACTTTTCCACATCTGGAAAGGCCAGACACTTCACAGAAGGATCTCAGCTCGCCCTCCAGGCGCGCATGCAATGGCCCTGACGGCACCGCTCACACACACGAGGCTGGTCTCACACTCACGAGGCTGCTCTCACACACACGGAGGCTGCTCTCACACACACGAGGCTGGTCTCACACTCACGAGGCTGCTCTCACACACACCGAGGCTGCTCTCACACACACGAGGCTGGTCTCACACACACGAGGCTGGTCTCACACTCACGAGGCTGCTCTCACACACACGGAGGCTGCTCTCACACACACGAGGCTGGTCTCACACTCACGAGGCTGCTCTCACACACACCGAGGCTGCTCTCACACACACGAGGCTGGTCTCACACACACGAGGCTGGTCTCACACTCACGAGGCTGCTCTCACACACACGGAGGCTGCTCTCACACACACGAGGCTGGTCTCACACTCACGAGGCTGCTCTCACACACACCGAGGCTGCTCTCACACACACGAGGCTGGTCTCACACACACGAGGCTGGTCTCACACTCACGAGGCTGCTCTCACACACACGGAGGCTGCTCTCACACACACGAGGCTGGTCTCACACTCACGAGGCTGGTCTCACACTCACGAGGCTGCTCTCACACACACGGAGGCTGCTCTCACACACACGAGGCTGGTCTCACACTCACGAGGCTGGTCTCACACTCACGAGGCTGCTCTCACACACACGGAGGCTGCTCTCACACACACGAGGCTGGTCTCACACTCACGAGGCTGGTCTCACACTCACGAGGCTGCTCTCACACACACGGAGGCTGCTCTCACACACACGAGGCTGGTCTCACACTCACGAGGCTGGTCTCACACTCACGAGGCTGCTCTCACACACACGGAGGCTGCTCTCACACACACGAGGCTGGTCTCACACTCACGAGGCTGGTCTCACACTCACGAGGCTGCTCTCACACACACGGAGGCTGCTCTCACACACACGAGGCTGGTCTCACACTCACGAGGCTGGTCTCACACTCACGAGGCTGCTCTCACACACACGGAGGCTGCTCTCACACACACGAGGCTGGTCTCACACTCACGAGGCTGGTCTCACACTCACGAGGCTGCTCTCACACACACGGAGGCTGCTCTCACACACACGAGGCTGGTCTCACACTCACGAGGCTGGTCTCACACTCACGAGGCTGCTCTCACACACACGGAGGCTGCTCTCACACACACGAGGCTGGTCTCACACTCACGAGGCTGGTCTCACACTCACGAGGCTGCTCTCACACACACGGAGGCTGCTCTCACACACACGAGGCTGGTCTCACACTCACGAGGCTGGTCTCACACTCACGAGGCTGCTCTCACACACACGGAGGCTGCTCTCACACACACGAGGCTGGTCTCACACTCACGAGGCTGGTCTCACACTCACGAGGCTGCTCTCACACACACGGAGGCTGCTCTCACACACACGAGGCTGGTCTCACACTCACGAGGCTGGTCTCACACTCACGAGGCTGCTCTCACACACACGGAGGCTGCTCTCACACACACGAGGCTGGTCTCACACACACGAGGCTGGTCTCACACTCACGAGGCTGCTCTCACACACACGGAGGCTGGTCTCACACACACGAGGCTGGTCTCACACACACGAGGCTGGTCTCACACTCACGAGGCTGCTCTCACACACACGGAGGCTGCTCTCACACACACGAGGCTGGTCTCACACTCACGAGGCTGGTCTCACACTCACGAGGCTGCTCTCACACACACGGAGGCTGTTCTCACACACACGAGGCTGGTCTCACACTCACGAGGCTGGTCTCACAGTCACGAGGCTGCTCTCACACACACGAGGCTGGTCTCACACTCACGAGGCTGCTCTCACACACGAGGCTGGTCTCATACACACGAGGCCCGAGGGACGTGCCACACAGTGAGCTGCCTGTGAATCAGCAGCTTTCTGCTTCTTGTGTTGTCTGCTTTCCTATCATTCATGTTAGGCTTCCCTGGGGGCTCAGAGGATAAAGCGTCTGCCTGCAACGCAGGAGACCTGGGTTCGATCCCTGGGTCAGGAAGATCCCTTGGAGAAGGAAATGGCAACCCACTTCAGTACTCTTGCCTGGAAAATCTCATGGACGGAGGAGCCTGGTGGGCTACAGTCCACGGGGTCACCAAGAGTTGGACACGACTGAGCGACTTCACACACACCATGCATATGTTAACTTTTAAGAAATGTATATTATTTTAAAACCCTTTAAAAAATCTTAAACAAAAACAAAAAAAGGTAAGAACTTGACCTTGAGCACGGGCTGTGCATTGAGCGGGCTCTTCCCTCTTTATTCTCACAATTGCGATGCCATTCAGAAGCAGCAGTGTGAAGACGATTATATGATTGGGACCCAGAGGCCACCTGATCCTCAGGGCAGCAAAGTTATCCAAGGCGTTCAGAAAAATAAAACATCTATTCCGTTGAAATGTTCTTTAGCAGTGAGTTCTGCAGGGGAAAAGGCGTCTGACTGCAGCAGAGACAGAGGCTGAGGAGAAGTAGAGAGGCAGCGACAGAAATCCACAACCAAAAGGCAGCTACCCCTCCCTGTGGTTCCAGGAAGCCTTTCCAGAAACCCTGGGAAGGAAAGTGTGTGTTTCAATAGCAAACTAGATACTGTGTCTAGCATACCCCTCCTCTGAGATCTGAAAGCTCCACCTGTGGGAAATGGTCGAGAGCTGTGACGTGTGTGGGTCACGGAAGCGGCTCTCACACGCAGAGGAACCTGGCCTGGCGGGCGCGTGACCCTCCTCCCTGTGGGAGAGCCAGTTTGCCTCTCTTTGCACCTTCATGTCAACATTCTTTTACTTCGAAAAATTTTTCTTTATCTTATTCCTTACCACTTATAGCCAGTGAGCTGCCTGGTTTCCCTATTATAAGAAAAAGAAAATCCTTAATTTAGTTCAGGCTTATACCCTTTTGAGGATATATCCTTTATATATCCTTTGGAATTTATCTTTATGACCAAGAATTCACCAGAGAGGCCCTGCCTCCGGTGCCCTTTTCTCCTTGACCCAGCTCAGTGCTTACTTCCAAGGTGTGGGAGTTTCCAAGCGCCAAGCCTCAGCTTGTGATTCTCGTGCTTGGGAGCAGACAGTGTCCACCCTCTGCCAGGTTGAGGGTCCCCAGAGGATGACAAGTGTCTCCCCTCTGATGTCCTCTCCAAAAGTTGTCAAGTATCTTTGTTCAGAAAGCCACAACATTTTACTCAGCTTTATTAAAGCATGATTTATACACAATAGAATTCATCATTTAATAGTGCTGTTTCTTGAGTGTTCACAGCTGATCACAGTTGCCTACCATTACAATCACCATTACAATCAGGACATGAAACATTTCCACCCCCCCAGAGTCCCCTCGCGTCCCTGACAGCCAATCCCCTTCCCCTCCTGAAGCCCCTGGCATTCACCGATCTGTTCTCTTACCATCTGGTTTGTCTTTTCTAGAATTTCATATAAATAGGATCACGTAAGGGCTTCCCTGCTGGCTCAGCCATAAAGGATCTGCCTGCAATGCAGTAGACATGGGTTGGACCCCCTGGGTCGGGAAGATCCTCTGCAGAAGGAAATGGCAATCGAGAAGGAAGCAGTATTCTTGCCTGGGAAATCCTAGACAAAGGAACCTGGCTGGCTACATTCCATGGGGTCACAAAAGAGTCGGAAATGACTTAGAGNCAGCCCCTGGGTCGGGAAGATCCCCTGGAGAAGGAAATGGCAACCCACTTCAGGATTCTCGCCTGGCATATCCCATGGACAGAAGAGCCGGATGGGTCACAAAGAGTCAGACACAACAGAGCAACCAAACAATAACGACAGCAGGATCTCACCACATGTGTCTGGCTTCTCTCGCTGGCATAACACTCATGAGAGGCAGCCACGCTACCCTGTGCATGAATTGCTCTCGCTTTGTCATTGCTCAGTGATGGTCCACTGTGTGTATTTGCCAGAAAGCAGTTAACCATTCACCAGTTGATGGACGTTTGGATTGGTTCCCATTTGGAGTTGTTACGAATAACAATAAAAAGTGGAATTACTGGATCATATAGTAAGCATATGTTTAACTTTAGAAGAAACTTTCAGACTTTCCCAAAGCGGCTACCACTTTCCATTCCCAGCGGTGGCATGGGAGGGTTCCGCTGGCCCCCCACCAACACATGGCCAGCCCTTCCGGCTTCCGCGCTTCTAGTGGGTGTGTAGCGTTAGCTCAGTGTGGCTTTAATTGGCATTTCCTTAATAATTAATGGCATTGAACATCTTTGTCTCTATTTGCCACCCGTACTTCTTCTATGGTGAAGTTTTTATTTAGATGTTCTGCCCATTTTTTAATCAAGTTGTTTATCTTCTAATAAGGGAGTTTTTAAAATGCTTTATATATTCTGAATACAAGTCCTCTGTGAGACATGCATTTTGCAGTTATTCTCTCTCAGTCTGTGTCATGAGAAAGCCATTACATTTTGACAAATAAGGATTTTCTCATTCAGAATCCCTGGAAATGCAAACCAGCACACCGTGCCTATGGATGTCTGCAGGGTAGCAGCCAGCCTTTGGGGGGCGAGGGGAAAAAAAGCATATAGCTCCAGAATTCGCCCTTAAAAGACTCTGCTCTCTGCTTTCAGCCCCATCTCTTGATTTTCTTGCATTTTACTGATTTCAATTATTTTCTCTCCTATGTTACTTGCTTTCTGTAGCTGCTGCAATTTTAGGCAAAAATGTACTGGGAAGATTCATTTGTTTCTTTCCTGCTGCAAATGAACACCGCAGCTTCCACATCTCATGAGCCCCAAGCAGCAAGAAATCCGACGAAGCTGCTCAGTGAAGCTTTTCAATTAGGAAACTGTTCCTAATTGCCTCCAGTTCCATCTCTGGACGCTACACCGCTCTCTCTAACTTCTAGGGACCAGCTTCTCCAACTTCCTCAGTCTTTGGGGAGGAGATGATAAGGAGGAGATTCCCACTGAAGGGAATCTTTGCGTGTCCATAACCCTGACCCCATAGAAAAGAATTCCTGCTGGATAGAAAGGCAAGGCCCAATGTTCAGCAGTGCAAGGACACGCTGACCTTCCTGTGTCCCCTGAAGGAGCTCGTGAGACCCTCGTGGGAGAGACGCCCTCCATATTCCCAGAAGAAGAGAGCAGCCTCATTTCTGAGGCTGAAGGAGGAAGGGCAGAGCTGCCCCGGGGCCCCCCCTGTTCCCCGCTGCCCTGAGCGCACAGCCTCGCACCCTGCTTTCCCACGACATTCTGCTCTTCAGCAGGATTCCTCCCGGCCTCCTGGCACCCTGGTCATCACGATGGGGACCAGGTCCACTCCGCTCGGCCCAGCTCCCATGGACACGGCTCAGGGAAGCTTCATCCTCAGCCTTCTCCCCTCAGCTCCTGCTTCAAGCCCTGGGGCTCCCCCGATGGGGCTGCTCGACGCTCACCAGGCACCCAGAGTGGGCTGGGGGGAGTGCAGCCCTGTGGGCAGTGGCGGCTGGACTCTGGGAGAAGTCCGTCCCTCCTGGCCACCTAGGCAGCCAGTTCTAAGAGGGTCGCCGGAGGCTTCTCAGAAGGTTCCAGCAGGAAGGAGCACCAGATGCTGGGAGCGTGGCTGGCTGGGTCACACATCTTTGTTCTGATGTTCCCCGCTCTGTCCCCTTGCTCCGTCTCACATTTGCTCCGTCTCACATTTGCTCCATGGTATTGGGGAAGCTCCCAAGTAATGACTAGCAGGCAAGCAAGCCCCTTTTAGGCTCTTCTTTCAAGAAATTCAAGCTAAGACAGAAGATGTTAAATAGCTAAGCAAGCAAACAGACACATGTGTGTGCATGTGTTTGCATAGGATGTCTCCCTACCCTTCCAGTTCTGGGCTCGGTCACCAATACATGGATGTATTCAGTCCCAGTCAACCACCAAGAAGCTGAACACCGTCACATCCTAGCTTATGCAATTACCCCACCCAGGCAGGTTTGCACAACTCAGATTTTGCAAAAGTCAAAACAACTGCTAAACCAGCATCCTGGATGTTAAAGGCACAGAACCTGTACCACAGAAATGTATGGGAATAACATTCTCCCAAATAGCTTTTACTGCAGAAGTCACCAAAATGCTTCCACGTGGGATGAAGAAGGATGCTCGCCCCCTCCTATAGGCTCAGCGTTTCATTTTTTACTCTAAATCGGTCGCCTTAGGGTTACAGCCCTCCACTCTCGTTCTCGCCTGGTGGCTTTGGGGGCAGAATTGGAAGGAGAGGAGAGTGAAGACAGAGACACCCTGAAAACAGCCCCACAGGAGCCCCATGGGCCTGAAAGCAAAACACCTTTCTCCTGGGAGCTGTCGGCTCCCCGCGGCCTTGCTGCCTGGCTTTAGCTTAGCTGTGTTTTCATGCATAATAGAACCTCTAACACGACCTCAGCCAGGTCTCTAATGCTGCTATCAGCACCCCAGGACAATCTTCATGGGTCATGGCTTGGGGCACCTGGGGAGCAGCTGGGCCTGATCAGGAGGGGAGCCTAGGAGCCTTGCTCTGCGTCTCTGCTCAGCCTCTCTCCGTGATACCAGAAACAACTGGAATGTTTCATTCTTCAGACTTTTTCCGAGATTTATCAGCAGACTTATGAAAAATACCTATTCGCCTGTTTATTTTTAGCTATCATATTAAACATTCCAGGTGAAAATTACAAGATCAAAACTCCCAAAGGTCGGATGCCTGCTTCCTAGCTCGCTTTTGAGAACTGCTTAGAAGCTGTGAGCCACCAAGTCCCACGGCATGAATATCCTGGGAAAGCGCGGAGGCCGCTGTCCCTGGGGGAGCCTCCCCTGGGTCTGGAGGCGCTGTGTGCTCTGTCAGGCGAGAGGAAACGCACATTAGCCAGATCCAGGCAGGCCGCTCAGATGCTGTAAAAGATTCCCGGTAGACCTGCTTAACGCTTTTCTGACTGATCTCCGGCTTCAAGGTTATTATACCCAAGCCGACTGCACATTACTAAAGTACATTACTAAATTACTTAGTAAAGCTGGTATATTCCAACAACGCTGGCTGCACACCAGAATCAAACCAGTCTGGACCTTGGACAGATCTGACCCCCTAGCCAAGAGATGAAGCCTGGGGCTGGAGCTCAAAGTGTCTAAACTCAGCCCAGGTACTCCTGGGACTCCTGGCTGGGTCAGAGGCTCGGGAGAGGAGGGGAGACGTACCTGGGACTCATTTCTCCGGTGCTGACTGTCATACTGCCATTCCTGCTGTTTTCTGAACTCTCCAAGATGCAGCTTAAGTAAAAATCAGCATTAAACTGGAAGGATGAGATTCTGTTCACATGCCTGGCAAGGTCACTGCCAGAGGAGAGGCAACGAGCTGGCACTGACTCGTTTCTGTGTCCATGGCTCCTGATCCTTTATGTATCTTCTCGCCTCTTAAATCCCTGAAAATTCAGTGGGGTCTGGGCTCACAGATTTGCTGGATTTGCTGAGAAAGAGGACCTGGGAACAAGCTTTCAGATGGCCTAAGGAAAGCCCCCATCCCTCCCATGCCAGATTAAGACGGACTTGTTGTTGTTACTGTTATTTAGTAGCTAAATCATGTCCGACTCTTTGTGGCCTGGTGTACTCCAGCCCACCAGGCTCCTCTGTCCATGGGATGCTCCAGGCAAGAATACTGGAGTGGGTTGCCATTTCCTTCTCCAGGGGATCTTCCCGACCCAGGGATCAAACCCAGTTCTCCTGCATTGCAGGGATTCTTGACCACTGAGCCACCAGGGAAGTCCTTAAGACGGAGAGGTGTCAGCAATTCCTGAAAACCCTTACCCTGAAGGACTTCAGCTGGGACCAGAAAAATTAGGACTTTGGACAATTGCTACTAGGAGAAGTCTGGGAAATGACCAGGTCAGGTATTTGCTGAGCTATTTAATGAGGCTGCATAAGCAATAAGAAGAGGTTGATAGGGTTTTAGTGTCAGAGGTTTCCAGGCGAATTAAAGAAGGCAGTGAAGTAAGAGGAGAGTGGATTTAAAAATTAACCCATGTGTGAATGTACTATGTTCGGAACAGGAATTAAAAAGCAAACAAGGATTAATTGACACACCCCCCTTCCCCAGAGCAGGGCGCTGGCATCTCAGGAGCAAAATTGATTGGTTGAGAATATGCTTGGCTAGGTAATTAAACCAGGAAGCCGATCAATTACGCAGTAGCCAGGATTTAGATACTGAGGAGCTATAGAAGAATCTGGAAGGGAAGCAGAGAATGGCTGTTTGAGTTAGACACGATTGGACCTCAAAGGCTTCTGAGTTGGAAAAAAAAAAAAAAAAGCAGTGCTTTGCTCTCCCCTCTTGCTTTAAAAATCCCTTTGGTTCAGTATTAACCCCAAATGAGGATCCTCAGTCAGAGCAGTCCTCCTGGTGGAGGACGGCAGACGGAAAGGGCCCGATTCCATGGCTCGCTTATGCAACTCCAGTTAAGCTGCCTGTGAAGTTCACGTAGGTAAACAAAAATTAGAGCCAAGTCGCTCATTAGCCACCTTGATCCTACCTCCCTGAGAGATGGCGGGCTGGTCAGAGAGCCAGTTTCCGAGCAAGCGGGGGTGGTCTGCCTTGCTCTCTGTTGTGGTTTTCAGAGCAGGTGGGTCCTGAGCATGCAGTGTGTGGCTGAACGCCTGGAGCCGCCCAGCGATGTCTCAAGACTGATCAGGTTAGCAGACCCACCAGTCACCTGCTAGCACTGTCACTGCTGAGTCGCTCAGTCATGTTCGACTCTTTTGCAACCCATAGACTGTAGCCCGCCAGGCTCCCCTGTCCATGGGATTCTGCAGGCAAGGAAAGCAGAATGCACTGCCTTGCATTGCCACGGAATGCATTGCCATGCCCTCCTCCAGGGGATCTTCCAGACCCAGGGATCTAACCTGGGTCTCCTGTGGCTCCTGCATTGCAGGCGGATTCTTTACCTCTGAGACACCAGGGAAGTGCAGGAGGAAGGTGACCCTGTAGTTAAAGGGGTCTTGGAGACACCAATGGTCAAAACATAGGAAAACCCACCAGAGCAGGCAACTCGTCTTATCCAAGGAGAGAGAGACACTCAGGGTATAAGCATGTGAGCTGTATCTTAGAGGATCCATATGATAAAATCCTGGCGTCATTCATAGACACAGAAAGAACAGTGGTTACCAGGGGCTGGAGGGGCAATAGGCAGTTAGTGTTTAATGGACACAAAGTTTCAGCTTGGGAAGATGAAAAAGCTCTGGAGATGGATGGTGGTGATGGTTACACAGCAACGTGAACCGATGTAATGCCCCTGAACTGCGCACTTAAAAGTAGGTCAAGTGGCAAGTGCTGTGTTGGGTCTGTTTTACCCTAATAACAAGACATGTGAATTTCCTATTTAATTCTCTTCATCAACATGTCGTCTACGGCTAAGTCTTCTCCACGTTTTTTGCTTTTTTAAAAAAATCATTGCTAAATCAGGGGGACCGATAAATCAGGAGTTTCCTATCAGCAGAGGCAAACTACAGTCTCTATAAGTTAGACGAGCCACAAGGCCCTGCTGTACAGCACAGGGAACTGTATTCAATACGTTGTCATCATTCATAATGGAAAATAAAAGCAAACGAAAACATCGCTGACGGGGACTTCTCTGACAGTCCAGTGGTTAAGATTTCACCTTCCAGTGCACGGGATATGGTTCGATCCCTGTGAGTGCATCTGCCCCTACAGCCCGCGCCCTCCCCGTATTGGGCAGGGTTGCCAATGAGCCAGAGTTGGTCTTTGGGGCCCCTCGTCCTCCTCACCCTTCCTGCTTTCCATGTCCAACCATCATTCTCTCTTCTTTCCTGATTCCAGGAAAGGACCCAATGTTAATACATTCATTCACACTGAGGTATAAGGGCCTAAGATGTATACAGACCCACCCATGAATGGCCACACTTCACCTAAGCCAAGCTTTGAGCAGGCAGAGTTAAAATACAGAAACGGGAACAGAGTTGGCAACCTCTCCAACTCTTCCCCGTTCAATCTCTCCAACCTTCTCCAGCAGGTTGCCAGATCTGTTCCCGTTTCTGTATTTTAACTCTGCCTGAACCAGTGGCTGTGTTTTTATGCCTCAAAATCAGATTCTGCCTGTGTATCTCAGAAAACCTTAGAAATGTCTTCTCCGAAGTCTCCTCCCCCAGTCAGTCTCTGTCACGCGCTGCGTTCGGAAGCCTAGACTGTGCTCTCCCCATCAGCCCTCTTGGCCAGAGCCCTGTGCCAAGTCAAGTTGCTCACTGGGCACAGAAATATCTCCAAGGCACCTTCTAAGCCTGCCAAGGCCGATCCAGAAACAGAAGACTGAAGCCAAATGGAGAAGCTAGGGGAGCCTTCGTGGAGAACAGAGCTGGCCCGGGCCCGAAGGCAATTTATTACTAATGCAGCGAGAAGCTGCAAGCAAACAAGGCCACATGGACATTGGCAGAACACACGGAGAGTTCCATCTTCACTCAAGCCTGCGGCCCGTCCTAGAACAAAGGAGCAAAGGTTCCTTAAACATAAACACAGCTGACTCTCTGGTGGGAAAGACAATCTCTCTTTCACAGCCGCAAAGCCAGAACTGTGTGTGTGTGTGGAGGGGGAGGCTGGGCCCAGGAATCTGCGTTTCTGCAGGGCTCCCTGGGGGAGCTGACGGTCCCAGTCAAGGCGATGGCGGAAAAAGCCGAGATAAGGTGGTTAGGGTTCTCTTTTGTTTGATGATGTTGTGATATCAACAATGAAGAATGTGATATTCGTCTTTATTTGTTGACTTATTTCTTAAAACAGCAGGAAGATGCTGAGACAGGAGATTCTGCTCAACCAGGGAGCTTCAAATGATCACAAAGGACCTGTTGTTTCACAGTCGAGGAGTCCCCAAGTGTCAACGGTGACATGTCCAACAAAAATACGTTCTACGGCTATGCTTTCCCTTTACTTCCCCTGATGCATAGAAAACCCTTTTACCAAAGCCATGTTATAGGGCAGAAGATATATTTGTTTCTAAATTGGGATGTTGAGGATGGGTTTCTGGGTAAAACAGAAGGCTGCAAATAGAAGGCAAGCTCCCGGGAAACGTATGACCTGGCGAGTAAGCTATGGGGACACCTTAGACCTCTACACAAACTTGCCCTCAGATTTAGGGGAGAGTCTGCTTCTAGGACAAAGAAGCCATGCCTCTTCTGTGTGCAAGGTCAGCAGCAGCACCTGTCTCCATCTCCTGGTGCTGCTCATATAACAATATCTCACAAACCAGGCGACTTTCTGTAAAAAACAGAAATGTGTTTCACGTGGCTCTGGAGGCTGGCAATTCGAGATCTGGGTGCCAGCGTGGCTGGGTGACAGCCCTCGTGGAGGGCACAAACTTCACGTACCCCACAAGGTACAGAGGGAGGAAACGGTCTCTGGGGTCTCTTGCCTAAGGGCACCAGGACTTCCCTGATGGTCCTGCGGCTAAGCCTCCACACTCCCAGCGCAAGGGACCCAGGTTCGATCCCCAGTTAGGGAACTGGAGAGCACCTGCCACAGTTAAGGGTCAAACGCCCGAGACTAAGTATCCCGCGCACCTCGGCGAAGGTCGGAGATGCCACGTGCAGCAGCAGCCCCGCCGCAGCCAAACAATAGATAGATGTTTCAGAACAGAGTCACCCTGTACAAGGGCACGGATCCCGTTCTTGGGGGCTCCACCACGCAACCAGCTCCCAAAGGCCTCAGCTCCTAAGGCCATCGCCTTCCTGGGTTAGGACTGCAATATGAATTCAGGGGGAAAATAAACATCCAGACTGCAGTACCCATCGCACCCTAGCCACCAGGTCCTGCTGACTCTGCTCTCTTCTGGGTCCCGCCCATACTTTTTTCTCCTTTCCCATTTTCATTGCTACCACTGCCTCCTAGCCTGCTTGTCCACGATGACCTGAACCAGTGGCTGCTCACCATCACAGTATCACGTTTATCACTCCGCAGGCTTCAGTGGTGGGGGGAAGTGAGGGCCATGAGCGTCCTCTCCCTCTGCCTCTGAGCCTGTCACAGAAAACGCAAGTCTCGAGCCGAATTCTGACACCCAGAGATGCTCATCAGCCAGCAGGAACAGGCATCAGACCGCCTGGTCTGTAAGCTCTCAAAGCCCCGGCTCTCTGTTCTTTCACTCGAGAAAGCAGATGTGACAAGACGCTAGCGGCAAGATTCAGTTAATTGGTCAGATGACAGACTTCTCTTTAAGCGACAGACTCAGGACCTGGTGGAATTCTAAGACCTGGAGGCCATTCCAAAGGACACGAGTTGCTTATGCTCTCCTGTGAAGGCAAGGATTCTGAACAACTTGTCTACCAATCCAACAAGCACGACTCACTCCACCAACAAAAAAATAAAATCTGATACCCAGTATACTAATTAATACACCTTCCAATGTTCGCTGGAAATAAATATAACCAACGTATTAAGGTCAACCTCTGGAATATAATAGTGTGTTTTTGTGCTAAGTCAATTCACTCGTGTTCAACTCTTCGCAACCATATGGACTGTAGCCCATCAGGTTCCTCTGTCCATGGGATTCTCTAGGCAAAGATACTGGAGTGGGTTGCCATGCCCTCCTCCAGGGGATCTTCCCCACCCAGGGATTGAACCTGAGTCTCTTTTTGTAGCCTGCACTGGCAGGCAGATTCTCTACCACTAGAGCCCAGCTAGGAACCCCTGGAATATAATAGAATTACCCTTAAACAATCCAAGAATGCTAGAAAACTTCAAATGTTAAATAACTATGCTGAGGGTAGCAATTAAACTCAAAAACACATGATCATCACCCAGTTTAAACAGAGTTCTTTTAAAAAATATAGATAATATATCAAAACCTTCACTTCTTTTTATCTTTCCTCACTTCTTTTTATCCAATTGTCCTTCCTTCTTTGAACATAGTCCACAAGTATTAGTCCCTTTTGCCTCCTCCTCAGACCTGAGATAAGCCCTGACTATCTGTAACGATCATTTATCCCTTAAACTATGCGATATTGCCTTTCATTTAACCAGCAAATGCTTAAGCCCCTAACATGACCAAAAGCCATGCAAGCTAGGAGGGGAAGGGTTAAGCAACACAGCACCCTGACTTCAGGGAGTTCTCACTCTGGCCGAGAGACAGATACTGGAGCTGACCATAAAAATAAAGGCAGTGAATCCAAGGACGAAGCGCTCACAGGTCACAGCGAAAGCACAAAGAGGCATTTACGAGTGGGGAATGTCCGTGGACGCTTCCTCCCAGGGGAGTGTCATGCTGCCTGAGCCTTAAAGAAAGAGTGGAGGGTGTTGCTGTGTGTTCTAGGCAGAGAAGACAAAAAAACACAAAAGCCCAATGGTAATAGTTAAACTCGATTAAACTCCTGCTGTGTTCCTGTACCCTGCTAGACATACCACCTCCACTGTTTCATTTACTCCTCATACTCAGAGAAGGATACTGTGTTATCTCCATTGCACAGATGAAAAACTCAAGCTTAGACTAAATCGCGTACCTGACTCAGGTCATACAACAGGGTGTGGTAAGGCTGGGATTGGAACCCGGGGCTTTCTGACTCCTAAAACATGAGCTTATTCTCCATTCAGGAAATGCATGCGTGCTCAATCATGTCTGACTCTTTGTGACCCGCCATGGACTGTAGCCAGCCAGGCTCCTCTGTGGAATTTTCCAAGCAAGTATAGCGGAGTGGGCTGCCATTTCCTCCTTCAAAGGATCTTCTCAACCCAGGAATCGAACCTGCATCTCCTGAACTGGCAGGCAGATTCTTCACTGAGCCACCTGGAAATACACGAGGGCAGTGACCAGGCTGGAGACTGAAGCCGCAGACAGCGGGGCACAGCGAGGCTGGCCCGGTAAGGCAGCCGCGAGCTGGCTCCTTTTCTCATCCTGAGTTAAGGACCTGAGTCCCTCCCACTTTTCTGTTTCTACCAGAGTTACACACACATTAGGAGCTCAAAGAAGTGACTGGGTTTGGAAGGAAAGAATTTCTGGAATAGCTTGCTGCACCAAACCCTGCCTGGGTAGCGATTTGCCCCTTCTTTATAAAATGAGCTGGTTTCCCTTTAAAAATAGAGCTTCCAACAGGCCCAGCATCAACGGATATTTGTGTGTCTTCCAGGAGGCATGCTCTGTTACGAGCAGGAGGATTCTGTAGGGAACACGGCAACAGGACCCCTTCTGTCTGGGAGCCTGAAACAACCGTCTCCTAGTTTGACTTCTCTGGTTCCTGAAAAATGCCCAAGAAATACCAACCAGCAGTCAGACGTGGGCACGCCCGGGGCAGGCGGCGGGGTTCTAGCACCAGGGGCCGATGCTCAGGCCGCCTGAGCTCCCGGCCCGCAGCTTCCGTCCTCGCAGCCGGGCCCCCACCCCGCGGGGCCCAGTCCCCTGTGTGGCCACCAGGGCTTGTCCGGGCACATCCTCTGCCTCTCTGTGGCCCCTGGGATTCCGCACCGCCACCCAGATGCTTTGGCCTAAGAGCTGGCCTTGGGTGATGCGGTGGGATTTGCTCCCTGAGAAGAACACCCCTTTATTCAAACTCCACTCTGCAGGAATGCCTGCAGTGCCAAAACCCAAACAAACAAACAGACAAGATTCAAAATAGAACTCACGGATGTGAAGCTAATTATCAGATTATATTGTCTTTCTTTAAAAAAAAAAAATTTATTTGGCTGCATTGGGTCCTAGTTGCAGCATGCAAGACCTTCACTGTGTCATGGGAGGTTTCTCATTGTGGAACATGCGGCATGCGGGATCTTAGTTTCCTGACCAGGAATCGAACTCATATCTCCAGATTTACAAGGGGGATTCTTAACCAGTGGACCACCAGGGAAGTCCCTCTATTGTCTTTCTTACTTCAAACCCCAGATGTGCCGCCTGTGGAGATGGGAAACCTCCCCCAGGCTGTGTGTGGATGAAGGTGGGCTTGGGGAAGACTGGGGCCTGGGTGTCCTCTCTTTTCCCAGCAGAGTGGTGGAGAAACAGGAGCAGAGACTGCTAACGAAGAGCTCAGATGCAGGAGGGGCAGAGGCAGGCCGCTTACACACGGCAGAGGCAGGATCTCAGCTTCCCCAGTGGCTCAAAGGTAGAGAATCTGCCTGCAGTAAAGGAGAATCCTCCCGCAGGAGACGTGGATTCGATCCCTGGGTCAGGAAGATCCCTTGGAGGAGGGCATGGCAACCCATTCCAGTATCCTTGCCTGGAGGGTCCCAAGGATGGAGGGTCCCAAGGACGGAGGAGCCTGGCGGGCAGCAGTCCATAGTTTCGCAGAACAGAACACGACTGAAGGGACTGAGCTCGCAAGCATGCACACACACAGCAGGACCACACTGACCCGGAGCGCTGGTTTCTGGAGGAGGCGCCCATCTCCCCACACACGGGGCTCAGCCCCCAGGTTGGGCTACCCTCTGAGCCTCCTCCCCTCCCCAGGCCTACATCCCACTTCCCACCATCCCCACGGGGCCCACTCCAGCGCCTCCCGTGGTGGAGCCAGACGCTCCTGCCAGGGTCTCCCTCCCGGCGTCCTGGGATAGCGGGTGGTGTTCCTGCCATGCCAGAGTCTGCCCGGGCCCCCAAGCAGCCCTGGCCTCTCTGTGGGGCCCCGGGAGGGGACTTGATCCCGAGCCCTCTGTCTGGGCCAGGCTGAGTGCAAGGTGCATCCCTGGACTTGGAGCCGTCCAGTGTCTGCGACACCCTCTCTCGGGGAACCCCCCCTCCTCTGGCTGGGGGTCTGCGGCCAGCATGGCCTTAACCCTCGGGGCTGCACTTCCTGTGCAAGGTCAAGTGGTCAACAATTGGGGGCTTCGTTGGTCTCAAATGATCTCTGTCTCACATTTCTTGTTTGTTTTTTTTGGAGGGGGGGCTTCTGCTTTTTTAATCCTTTAAATCTTTTGTGTGTGTGTATCAGTCACTCAGTCATGTCCGACACTTTGTGACCCCATGGACTATAGCTTGCCACGGAGTTCTCCAGGCAAGAATACTGGCGTGGGTAGCCCTTCCCTTCTCCAGGGGATCTTCCTGACCCAGGGATCAAACTCGGGTCTCCTGCATTGCAGGTAGATTCCTTACTGTCTGAGCCTCTGGGGAAGCCCCCTTTAAATCTTCTCAGGCCCACGAACCAGATTTGGCCAGTGGTTGGCCAATGCCTTTGCAGATTCCCTTGGCCTCTGTCAAGTCCAGGGCAAGCAGGAGGACTGCCTCTTTGGGAGCTGTCTTGATATCCAGACAAGCTCCTCCCAGGTGGCGGCCCTACCTGGGCCACGATGATGTCATAATCCAACAAGCAAGCATCTGTGCTCATAATTAACCAAGAGGGAGCAGGATTTTAATAGAATTCCTTACATAGTAGAGAAGCTTGGCAATTTAAAAAATCAGCGTCTTCAATAATAACCACCACTGTAATCTTGGTCTCCAATCACTGAGGACCTACCAAGTGTCATGTCCTATGTGCTGTGACTCACGGGTGCTTTCTGCTTTGATTGCTGCAGCTGCTGGGGTCCCTGTGTCATTTGGGATTGAAATTACATTGGCGTAATGCCTCGATCTTAAATTCTGTGGAAAGGTCAGGACTCTGGCAAGTCCTCAGGCAAGTCCAGCGACTCCTCAAGGCTCTTCGGGCTGTGTCTGCCCCCTTGCAGAGCGATCATCTTGCCCTAAGACCTGGGACTCAGCTCTTTTCCGTGATTTTCTTCCAAATACATTCATGCAGTAGTTTTTTATTGAAGCTGACTTCATTAAAGGTTTGAGACAGTGAAAAGACCCTCCTTGAAGCAGCATAGTCTCAAAATTACTTGTATCCATAAAGCCAAGCATGAGCTTCCCTTGTGGCTCAGACTGTTAAGAATCTGCCTGCAATGCAGGACACTTGAGTTCAATCCTTGGGTCGGGAAGATCCCCTGGAGAAGGGAATGGCAACCCACTCCAGTATTCTTGCCTGAAGAATCCTATGGACGGAGGAGCCTAGAGGTCTACAGTCCATGGGGTCACAAAGAATCGGACACAATGAGTGACTAACACTTTCATTTTCATAAAACTAAGCTTGAGACTCCTCGTTTTCCAAGCCTTTTGGCCATTCCATCAAATATCAGGGGTTTCCACTGGCCACATTTCTCCCAGCCTCCCTCCCTCACAAAATGCTCTATGCTTTGCTGTGATTCCCCTGGTAAAGTGAAAATGAAAGTTGCTCAGTCATGTCTGACTCTTTGCTACCCCATGGACTGCAACATGCCAAGCTTCCCTGTCCATCACCAACTCCCAGAGCTCACTCAGACTCATTTCCATAGAGTCAGTGATGCCATCCAACCATCTCATCCTCTGTCATCCCCTTCTCCTCCTGCCTTCAATTTTTCCCAGCATCAGGGTCTTTTCAAATGAATCAGCTCTTTGCATCAAGTGGCCAGGGTATTAGAGTTTCTGCTTTAGCATCAGTCCTTCCAGTGAACACTCAGGACTCATCTCCTTTAGCATGGACTGGTTGGATCTCCTTGCAGTCCAAGGGACTCTCAAGAGTCTTTTCCAGCACCACAGTTCAAAAGCATCAATTCTTCAGCGCTCAG
Source organism: Litocranius walleri (assembly GCA_006410535.1). Classification (NCBI taxonomy): domain Eukaryota; kingdom Metazoa; phylum Chordata; class Mammalia; order Artiodactyla; family Bovidae; genus Litocranius; species Litocranius walleri. The sequence continues at coordinate 1,314,633 of SJYG01000387.1, read as the reverse complement.
CTTTCTATACAGTCCAACTCTCACATCCTTACATGACTGATGGAAAACCATAGCCTTGACTAGATGGGCCTTTGTTGGTAAAGCTTTTTAATGTCCCTGGTAGGGGAAACCTAGTTCTCCAGGTTTTCATACAGTCACAACTCTGGATTTTTCTGCTTCACTTCCACCCTTTGGAGCAGCTGTGTGGCTGTCCTCTGGCCATGGTGGGACGCGGTTATTTATTGATGCTGAAATGTCTCCAGCAGGGGCTAAGGGGCACTCACCACCTTTTCCTCAGTCAGAAGGTGCCCTCAGTACATACAACTTTGGGAAGCAGACCTTTCAGTCTCCTGAGGAAGTTCTTGTATGAACTGAAACTGAATACAACCATCCTCTCGGGGCAGCTAGGAACGGTCAACACAGAGCCTACAGCCGGAAGCAACCTCCTCAGAGCACCTGTATCTCCTCCGTACAAAGCATTTTACCCTTCAAACTCAGACACACACACGCACGCACGAACAGTCCAATGCCTCCTAAAAGACGCTGAGAGTGCCCTTCAGACAGCTCATACCTCTCCATCTGCAGCAGAGCTTAGCACAGTTTCCAAACAGCAGAGCAAAACTTTCCAGGAAGCTTAGACCAGCTGCAGCCAAATGCAGACTTCCTGCTCTTCCAGCCTCTACCCGTGACAGCGGGTCCATCCGCCTGGGGCTCACTCAGGAACACGCTGGGCTCCCCCAGAAAGCGGGAAACTCCTTTGGGCTTCTGGGCAGGCTGTCCCGTGGTCTTTATTAGAGCTCTTCAACAACCAGTGCCGGAACTTCCCTGGTGGCCCCGAGGTTAAGAATCCGTCTTCCAGTGCAGGGAACGTGGGTTTGATCCCTGGTCAGGGAACTAAGAGCCCACTCACTGAGGGGAAACTAAGGCCTGCAGCCACAACGAGGAAGATCCCACAGCTGCAACAAAGATCCCACGAGCTGCAACCAAGACCCAAGACAGCCAAACAAACATTAGACAGCAGCAGCCAGCGCAGAGGCACAGGCCTCAACAACAACCAGTCATCTTGCTTCTGAATAGAGGGCAGATTCAAAGGTAATGGCACCCCACTCCAGAGCTCTTGCCTGGAAACTCCCACGGATGGAGGAGCCTGGTGGGCTGCAGTCCATGGGGTCTCTGTCGGACACGACTGAGCGACTTCACTTTCACTTTTCACTTTCATGCACTGGAGAAGGAAATGGCAACCCACTCCAGTGTTCTTGGCTGGAGAACCCCAGGGACGAGGGAGCCTGGTGGGCTGCCGTCTATGGGGTCGCACAGAGTCGGACACGACTGAAGCGACAGCATGCATTTTTGGCCTGGGTAGTCATTTTCTAGCTCCCATGTGAGAGTCTTAGGTTCAGAGAGTCGCCACGATTTTGGCACCAGAGAAGGAAAGCCATCTGGCCCATCTTGTGAGCCTTGGCTTGAGTTTCTGGGGCCATCATGAGTGTCCTTCGGGAGGCCTAACGCAAAGGCATGCCCTAGAGAGTGAGAACAAGAGGAGGCAGTGAATAAGTTGGAGCTCGTAAAGAGAGGACACAGGTCAGCGTTCAGAATGCTGAGCCCAGGGCCTGGATGTGTGGGGGGCTGGGTTGTAAGAACGCTGGTCATTGTCTAGCAAAGGGGAGCCTCAGTGTTTACGCAGATTTTTCTAATTTTCTTGCTCTCTCAGCAGGTGATTCGAGGCCCGTGCCAAAGTCCGTAAAGGGGCAATTGTTTTCCCCGTAGGGAGAGAAGAGAATACATTCCTGTGACAAAGCAAGGGGCAGAAAGGACAGCTTTGCAGAAGTTAGATCCTCAGGGGCAGGGGTCTGCACACAGTTGGTTTAGTACACTGGCAATTAGCCAGTGCAGAAAAGCTGCTACAAAGGATGGCACTGCCTGGCACACAAAGGTGGTATTGTTTTAGGTGACGGTTCCCTGAAAGTCCACTGTATTTCTTGATCCCCAGGGTCCCTGCAGCAGAGAAAGGAAGTATCTCCCTTCAGCAGCCCCCACCAGGGGTTCTTAGAAACCAGAGTGGATTTGTTTCTCATTTTCTTTGATGAGCTTTCTTTATGTGAGTCCCAGACGTAGCCAGAGTTGGTTCTGGAGTGGACTCTTGGTTACAGGCAAGTAAAAATAAGCTGATCCCCTCTGCTGTGACCCTGAGCTACAAGAGGGCCCTCCTGACTCAAACACCAGGCGGGTATCAGGCACCGTGATGAAGAGCCACTCTGCTCACCCAGAGCTGCGACTTTCTCAATCAAAGACAAACTGGCAGAGAAAATGCATTGTTCAAGGGTATGGTTCTACCAAGTTAGTGCATCTTTGCTCCGTATTCTAGGGGCTACCTTTGCTTGTGAAGTGCTATCGGGCGTGCTTCCTTTCTCCTCACTCATTAGATGGCACATGCAGAACCACGGTCCACATGTGGGCATCATCACCACGGCGTGGAGCCAGGGGAGTCTGGCCACAGCCGTAGTAATAGTTCAGACTGGTAAACAGGTCTGAAGAGCAGAGAATGGGAGCAGGTCTTTACAGGGTGTCCACAGCATGCCAGGCTGGTGTTTGATGAGCAGTATGTCTCTGGGGCTTCAGCACAGAGAAGGTAGTAGCGAAAGTCAGTTGCTCAGCCATGCCCAACTCTTTGCAGTTCTGTGGACTGGCTCTCCAGGCTCCTCTGTCCATGGAATTCTCCAGGCAGGAACACTGAAGTGGATAGCCATTCCCTTCTCCAGGGAATCTTCCTGACCCAGGGATCGAATCCCGGTCTCTTGCATTGCAGGCAGATTCTTTACCATCTGAGCCACCAGGGAAGCCCCTCCTTAGCATAACCACTCCCCCTAAACCCAGGCACCAGTTCAAGAACACCCAGGAATAAGGAGGGACTGGAGAATCCCAGGGACGGGAGAGCCTCATGGGCTGCCGTCTGTGGGGTCGCACAGTGTCAGACACGACTGAAGTGACTTAGCAGCAGCAGCAGCAGCAGCAGCACATACAGAATTCCAGCTACTTTTTAGAAAAAGTAAAAAGATGCACCTCTACCAAACTGACTGTAAAAACAATTATCAGTCTCTCCACCTTCAGAAAGGTTATAATGGAGTTGGAGGTACTTTGGAGGAAGAACAAATATTTTGCAGACTTTCACAAAAAGAGTTTCCTAAATGGTGTTTTGTGAGAGAAAGAGAGGGCTGCAGCACTCAATGATGGCTTCTCCTGCCGCCTGCCAATAGTGGCTTTGAAAGCAGGAAACGATGGCGAGTGCTCTAAAAGCATGAGCTGAAATAAACCCAACCCACCTGAAGGCTTATGAGGTGCTCTGCATCACTGTGAGTGCTTTACGCTAGTAACTCGTATGAGCCATGCTAAGCCACTTCAGTCCTAATTATTCGCAACCCTATGGACTGTAGCTCTCCAAGCTTCTCTGTCTGTGGAATTTTCCAGGTGAGAAGACTGGAGTGGGTTGCCATGCCCTTCTCCAGGAGATCTTCCCAACCCAGGGATCGAACCCAGGTCCCCTGCATCTCCTGCATTGCTGGCAGATTCTTTATCACTGAGCCATCAGGAAAGACACTGACTCATATAACCTTCACAAAAACCCTATGAGACAAGCACCATTAGCAGCCCTAAGTTATAGATGAGGAAACTGAGGCACAGGGAGGGTTGCCAGCTGCCAAAATCATAAGCAGAGCAGCAGAGCCGGGACTTACACGCCAGCCGGCTGCAGGGTCCACTGTAACTGCTCCGCTTTCCCCCACTGCCTAACTGACTGAGCAGTTTCACCACAAAGAAATACAAAGCTCACTTGACAGGCCAGACTGAATGAGAAAAGGCAGCTTCTGCCTCATTCACCTTCTCTTGTCAGAACCAAGAAAACCGAGAGTGACTGCTGTCAGCGCCAGTCGACGTGGGAGACATATGTCTAATTAAAACAGCTGATCTTTTCAACCCAGCGCAACACTCTCCACATCTGTGATGGCAATTACACAAGGAAGGCCACCGGACGAAGTGGCCTCAGAGCGGGGTGCGCTGTGGGTCCTGCGGGTGGGGCGCTGGCGACTCCTTGCAGGTCCACGGGGCTAGGCGGGGAGTGGGGGTTCGGGGC
>SJYG01000387.1:1292835-1308681 GCA_006410535.1 Litocranius walleri | reverse complement strand
GAGGTGCCGGGGCAGGGGGAGGGGCGGGGCGCGGGCCGCGGGTTGAGGGCAGGGTGCCAGGCGGGGTGCGGGGTGCGGGGCAGCGAGGGCCTCGGCAGGGGCTGGGTGGGACCTGAGTGTGGCGGGGCTGCCTCGGTGATGCAGGGAGGAGGATGAGGGCTCTATGGACGTGGACTTGATCCCCTGCAGTTCATCAGGCGAGGACACCAGGTGGCGTCCCCGGGCTTAAGCCCCTTTAATTCGATTTGGAGCACAGCACCCCAGGCGGCTGTTTCTCTTTCTGACCTCCGGCCTCCAGGATCGCGAGACAGTGAATTCGTCTTGTTTTGAGCCGCCCAGCTTGTGACCCTTTCTTTCGGGCACCCTAGGAATCACTGTTGGCTCACCTCCCAACACTCAAGAGCAGCACAGGTCAGGTGGCCCTCACCACAGCCGGGCCTTGCTAAGTCGCCTCCGTCGTGTCCAGCTCTGCGCGAGCCCATGGACTGGCCCCACCAGGCTCCTCTGCCCACGGGGTTCTCTAGGAAACAGTACTGCAGAGGGCTGCCAGGCCTGCCTCCAGGGGATCTTCCTGATCCAGAGATCGAACTTGAGTCTCCTAAGTCCCCTGCATTGACAGGTGGGGTTTTTTTTTTTTAACCACTTGCGCCACCTGGGAAGCCTTAACACAGCTGCAGAATCTAAAAACCGGACAGTTACAGCCCCTGTCTTGGTCCTGGCCCTCCGCCCATCCTCTGTTCCCTGTGTTCCCTTTCCCCTGGCTCTGCTTGCTAAGGCTTCATAGTTAACCTAGAATGTGTAGAAGGGGTATCGAGACTCTGGAAAGCCGTCACATGTTGCCATGTACTGGGCTATATGCCTAAGGAAATGCCATGCTTCACACGTGCCCAGTTTCCTTAGCCTGGCGGTTCCTAGGGTGGCCATAGGAAAGGGTCACAAACTGGGTGGCTCAAAGCAAGAGGAATTCATTGTCTCCCAGTACTGGAGGCCAGAGGTCAGGAAAACAAACTGGTTTCTTCTGGAGGGCCCTGAGGGAGGGTCCGCTTTATGCACTTCTTCCAGCTTCCCGTGGTTGCTGACAATTCACAGCATTTCGTGGCTTGAAAATGCAACACTTCAATCTCTGCCACATCTTTACATGGCCTTCTTCCCTGTGTGAGAAGGAAGCATGTACTTTTTGTGTAAAAGAAATGTCTAAGTCCTAACCTTTGGTATCTGCAAAAGTGACCTTGTTTGGAGAGAGGATATAATATTTATCCAGGGTAACCAATACCTGAATAACAAAGACCCGGATCCAGAGTGATTCCTACACACTGACTCTGAGGCTGTTTAACCTTCCTGTCCTGCAGCTTTCTCACTTGTAAAGGAAGAACTAAAATTAGATCATTTCTTCTGAGCCTAAAGGTCTTAGAATCTCTTTTCTTTTTAATTGAGTTATAATTAACATCCAATATTATATAAGTTTTAGGTGAACAACACAGTGATTCAATATTTTTATATACTATGAAATGATCCACGACACCCTCCTTTGATATTTCCTCTGCTTCCTTCCTGGATTTGGAGTTTCGGGGTGGGAGGGGGGAGGAACTCGTGGCCCCATGCCTGCCTTCCCTCCCTATCGATGTGCTTGGAGTCTTACAGCCGGCAAAGGCTTTTTATCCAGTATTTCCGGTCTGACCCTCAGTTTCTGGCGTGAGAGCAGCATAAGCGCCCCCCCCCATGCCCCCGAACCGCCTCCGCTCCCCCGCCGGGGCCACTCCCCAGGGCGGCCACTCCCCAGGGCGGCCACTCCCCAGGGCGGCCACTCCCCAGGGCGGCCACTCCCACTCCCCAGGGCGGCCACCACCCTGAGCGGTCGGTCTCCCTGCTCCCTTGACTGTTTCTCGCCCTTTCTCTTGTCTCACCTACACCAGGTTTCCGGGCTGTCTTTCCATCCGCTGTCTGGCTGCCAGTTGGCCCAACCAGTCTAGTTTCCGCTTTTCTCCCCACAAACACCCTTGTTTATATAGGACACATGGGTTTGGCATCTTGTCTGCAGACAAACAGTCCACGGCTACAGACGGGGTGGAGCAAGCTCCAGGGTGAGCCGGAGACCCGTGTGCAGTGCGCTGCCTGGGTGCGATGTCCCAGGACGCGCTTGCTCCACGGATGATGAAAGGGCGGGACTCCAGGGGGTCACAGGCTCCAAGCGAGCCACCAGGGGTGAGCAGAGGATGTTAGACGCACTTTCTGCCCAGGTGGCTCAGACGGTAGAGTCTGCCTGCAGTGCAAGAGACCTCAGTTTGCTCCCTGGGTTGGGAAGATCCCCTGGAGGAGGGCATGGCAACACCCCCCCACCTCCCCGAGTACTCTTGCCTGGAGAATCCCACGGACAGAGGAGCCCGGTGGGCTACAGTCCATGGGGTCCCAAAGAGCTGGACAGGACTGAGCGACTAACATTTCCATTCCTTCGCTTCTTTTCTGCCCACCTCACGTGCCCCACTCACTCCAGAACACCCAGAGCGACCAGAACAAATCTGGGGCTCCTCCGGGCTGTGAGGATGCGGCCAGGGCTCGCTGCCATCAATACAGCGCGTTCCCTGCGCGTTCACGGAAAGAAAAGCGGCTCGGTCTGCCCCACGCCCCACCCCCAGGGGTCTTCAGAGCTCTGGGACCCCTCCCCAAGGCGGCCGGGCGCTGGGGACGCGCGGGCAGATCGCCCTGGAAGCAAAGCGCCGCTCTGTTGTGACTGAACCGGAGGAGGCCTTCTCGGCGCTGCTGTGTAAACAGCGGGAGATTCTGCTGCGTCACGGGAACCGGCGCCGGCAGGGTTCCGAGGCGGGGGCAGTGTCTATGCCGGTCACCCGGCAGAAGGTCGACAGACGCCCGCTCCCTCCAGGGCCCGCGCCGGCGGGCGTGAGGGCGGCTCGGCTGGGAGAGGAGGGGCCTCGGGCCCTCGCTGGGCACCGGCATGCCCGCCCTCGCTCAGCCTCCCTAAGTCTGGCGGGCGACCACCGCTTTGCGCTGCTGTTTTCGCCGAGGGGACAGAGGGGAGACGATGTCCCCGGGGCGCGCAGGGGGCGGGCGTCTTCCGCCCGCGCCGCGACGGGCTGGGGGGCGGGCCGGGGCCCCTTCGCCCGACTGCGCTTTTCTGTTCGGAAAAGGCCCCGTGCGCGTTCGTCAGCGAGGGGAAGGGGTCTGCCGCAAGGGGACGGGCGGCCTTCAGGACCGAGACGAGGAACTGGAATTGCGGGCAGGGGAGAGGAGGGCAGACCCAGGATCAGAGCCCCCTTCCCGCTTAGAATGGTTTGCAAACAAGCCTCGCACCGGGATCTTTCCACAGCCTCAGACAGGCCTCTTCTCTAACAGGTGTCAAGCCATGGCGTTCCTCTCTGGCTTTCTTGCTGAGTCCTGGCCAAGTTTACCTAGAAAAGCCAGCTACTCTGACTCGGGGTTCTTTCTTTTTTCCCCATTACGACCCACCTCTGATACCCCAGGTGAAGGGCCCGTAAGGAGGGGTGATCCGTGGCTTGGAAGCCGACAGAGGGCATAACCTGGACCAGTTCTGGTTCGAACACTTGGGGAAATGTCACATCTGTGTGCCTGGTTTCCCTGCCATCAGAGTTTCGGTCATCCTTACAAAGCCCTGGAGCCCCCGAGATGGTGCCCCTTATTCCTGAGTCTCCTGCACGCCCAGGCTACCACCTGGTGGATATTGATGGCTAGCTTCACTTCAGGAATGGAGAGACTGAGTCAGGGAGAGCACGCCAGCCCTGTCTGAGCTCCCTAGGGATAAGTAGGCAGAAAAAGGCTGGATTTCAGCGTTGCAGTAACCGGCTAAGGTGTATTCTTTTGTCTAGAGTAATAAAAATCAGAATTTTAAAGTCTATTGCCTTACTTACCCTAGAGGGCTCAGGAAGTCTTTCTTCTTGCTTTTTATGACTCCGGTTTTGCCTTGAGAAGTAAGTGGCACTATAAATCCCAAATAGCTTCCTACCTGCTGTTCTTCCCCAGTGAGACTTGAAGTGATTACTAGACACGGTTTCAGGCTCTGCCAAATGATAGGAAACTTAAGAGAGTTTGCTTTCTGCTCAGATTTACCAGGGGGAGAGGGTAATTTAAATGGCATTTCATTATCTCAAAAGAGGTGGCAGTAAACACGTTCTGTTACCAAGAACAGACCCTTAACTAATTTCTATTACTGGAAATCTTTCTATTGGAATTAGAGTAAAACTTCTGAGTTCAAACGCTCTGCCTTTCCTGATTTGACAGTCTTCTACTGAACCGTCCCTCTGGAAGACCAGTTGCAGTGGGAAATTGTCAACTCTTTGAACGATGAGTGGCGGTAGAGAAGAAAAAAAATCAAGCACCTTATCTGCGCCAGTTCTTCTGCGGCCCCACTCGGGCTTGGACCAGGGAGGGCCATTGCCTCCTTTCCAAATGGGGAGAAACTGGTTGGCAGTCTGAGAGCTGTCTTTTCAAGAGGACAACACCTGCTCTGGGGCCCACGTTACTGAGAAGTACACATTAAGCCAGAATCTTACTACAGCTGTCAGAATCACAGTGATTGACAGCTAGGAAATCTCATTATGCATTTCCACAGGATCGTGGCAAAGCTTTGATTAGCATTTAGATATTCACATTTGTAGGAGCAGCGTTTTTCTTTGCTCTTAAAGAATATTTGTGGCGAAGGCAATGGCACCCCACTCCAGTACTCTAGCCTGGAAAATCCCATGGATGGAGGAGCCTGGTAGGCTGCAGTCCAGGGGGTTGCTATGGGTCGGACACGACTGAGCGACTTCACTTTCACTTTTCACTTTTCACTTTCATGCATTGGAGAAGGAAATGGCAACCCACTCCAGTGTTCTTGCCTGGAGAAATCTCAGGGACAGTGGAACCTGGTGGGCTGCTGTCTATGAGGTCGCACAGAGTCGGACACGACTGAAGTGGCTTAGCAGCAGCAGTAGCAGCAAAGAATATTTGATAATGCTTGGGCCCAGCATCAGATCTCTGTAATGTGCTCAGGATGAAGCCGGTACCACACAAAACTAAAGATGTGTTTTGGTTTGTTTCTCCTCATTTTCTTCTTGGCTACATCAACTCCACTCTTCCTTCTCTTGGACAAAGAAGAAACAGAACAGAAGTTCTTCAGCCTGCAATTTGTTTCCAGGATATAACACATATTTGCCCTTGACCTCTGAAGAACATTTTCAAATTCTTCTATGTGGTAGGAATGAATGGTAAAACGCGTACATTTAAGGTATATACATCTAAAAAGTGTGAAAGCGTTAGTCGCTCAGTCATCTCTGACTCTTTGCAGCATCATGAACCATAGCCCACCAGGCCTCTGGGTCCATGGACTTCTCCAGGAGACAATACTGGGGTAGGTTGCCATTCCCTTCTTCAGGAGATCTTTCCAAGCCAGGGATCGAACCCAGTTCTCCTGCACTGCAGGCAGATTCTTTACCGTCTGAGCCACCAGGAAGCATAGATAAACCTGAGTGCTACCTATTTGCAACCAAGCCCGAGTCACATGTACACATTTGGTTAAATGAAACTCAATGACGATACGAACGTTTGCATGTGGTCAGGAGCGATATTTCCAGAGAATCTTAATGGTTAAAGTCACAGGTGACTAATGGTAAAAAGTGAGATTTTTTATTTTTTTCCAAAACAACTCCTTGCAGTATAGCATATGGTGTCTTTGTATCAGAAAGACCATGAATTCTACTCATTGGAATAGTTTTTTTGAAAATAGTGGTTGGGTTGGTTTTTAAACTATTGCTTCTCTGCTCCGTATCCACTATCCTGTACGCTGCTTTGTGATTCTGGGGTTGGGTTGCTATAATCCCCATTTCCCCCCCTTTTTTTCCCCTACTCTTCTAAAATAGCCTTGAACTGCCACAGAGAGTTTCATTTTACTAATACCTATTCCAAATAAAAAAAGGATTTTTAAAGCCATTATTTGGAGCATTTCATGCCCATCAAAATTCTTCCAAATGAGGTGCTTTATGGAAATGAAAGGTTTAATGAAGCCTCTAGGGTCAGAGATTGTAACCTGGTTAGACTCCTGCCAGCAGTCAGGAGTATGCAGCAGACGCAGATGTAGTGGATCTGAGAAAGACCTGCTCATTCTACTAACTCCACGACAGACAGGAAGTACAGGAATTCCGCAAGGCTATTCCCTGCAGTACCACCTCCTATGGTCTGAATATCTGTGTCCTCCAAAATTCATATGACACTTAACCCCCAAAGATGAGGGAGTTAGGGAGCAGGCCTTCGGGAATCCTGAAGAGAGGGTAGATCTCTCCTGAATGGAATGAGTGCCCTTTCATAAAAGTAGTTCCAGACAGACCTCCAGCCCCTGGATGCAAGGAGAAGTTGCCGACTATGAACCAGGAAGAAGGCTGGTCACCAGGAAACTGTCGCACCGTGATCTTGGACTTGGAGCTTCTGGAGCTGAGGAATAACCCTCTGCTGTCTGTGCCTGTCCCATCTGTGTCATCTTGTTGTAGGAGCTTCGGTGGGCACTGCTGCAGCTAACCACGCAGAGCAAGAAAGAAGTGGCCACCGGGAGCTGTGGAAGCATGCAGGGCCCAAGAGGAGCCTCTCTGCAGCTTTCACACAGAGCATGACTGCTCAAGTTCCAGTAGAAAGCGGCCCGAGCCAGGGCCCTGCGCCTCCTTCCTGAAGTGAGTGAGTGAGAGTCTCTCAGTCGTGTCCAGCCCTTTGCGTCCCCATGGACTGTGACCTGCCAGACCCCTCTGTCCAGAGGATTCTCCAAGCAAGAATACTGGAGTGGGCTGCCGTGTCAGAGGCCAGTAGAAGGGCTCTGGTGAGTCAGATGGCTGAGAAGATGTGAACCTCAGTGAGATCAAATTCTCAAACTGAAGCTGTTCATTCCAAGTTAGTAAATTTTATTATGTTGACATTCATGATGGGCAACGCCTGAGATATTTTCATGACTTCCAATATGCATAAACACTATTAATAATGGGCGGGCTACTGTAGCGTTTTTCTGACAAAATATGTGAATAAAAACATATAGCCGTGCTGAGGTGTGGCAACTTAGTAAGACGCTCTGAACAGAAGGGGCCGGCCCCATGCCCTCGCCCCATATAGGAGTGAGTCAGCAGATTCTGTGCCAGCAACTTAAACCCCTAAGACATGGCTCTTCCATGGCATTTGCTAATGGTGCCCGAGAATAGTTTAGCAAATATTCAAAGCCGTGAAAGTTAAGTCTTCCAATGCCAGTTCAGTTCAGACGTTCAGTTGTGTCCAACTCTTTTCGACCCCATGAATCGCAGCACGCCAGGCCTCCCTGTTCATCACCATCTCTCGGAGTTCACTCAGACTCACGTCCATCGAGTCAGTGATGCCATCCAGCCATCTCATCCTCTGTCGTCCCCTTCTCCTCCTGCCCCCAATCCCTCCCAGCATCAGAGTCTTTTCCAATGAGTCAACTCTTCGCATGAGGTGGCCAAAGTACTAGAGTTTCAGCTTTAGTATCATTCCTTCCAAAGAAATCCCAGGGCTGATCTCCTTTAGAATGGATTGGTTGGATCTCCTTGCAGTCCAAGGGACTCTCAAGAGTCTTCTCCAACACCACAGTTCAAAAGCATCAATTCTTCAGTGCTCAGCTTTCTTCACAGTCCAACTCTCACATCCATATGTGACCACAGGAAAAACCGTAGCCTTGACTAGACGGACCTTAGTCAGCAAAGTAGAGTCTATATATTGAGTTTGGTTTGTCTTGTTTGATTAAAATTTTGTAACTAAAGTTCACACAAAGTGCAAATACTACTTCCCTGCTGGTCCAGTGACTGAGGCTCCTCTGTCCATGGGATTCTCCAGGCCAGAATACTGGAGTGGATTGCCATTCCTTTCTCCAGGGGATCTTCCCAACCTAGGGATCGGATCCAGGTCTCCTGCATTGCAGGCGGATTCGTTACCATCTGAGCCACTACCATAGTTAGCCAGAGCAACTAACACACAACTGAAGTTCAGATAAAGTGTGAATACAGCTTCCCTGGTGGCACAGGGGCTGGGACTATCCATTCCCAATGCAGGAGGTCTGGGTTCAATCTATGATCACGGAACTAGATCTCACATGTCACAACTAAGAGTCCCACATTGCAACTAAAGATCCCTCATGCCACAACTGAGACCCAGGCACAACGAAATAAATAAATATTAAAATGTAAAAAGCAAGTCACAGGTCCAGTTGGCATTCAAGAGAAAGGGATACAAGGGCATGAATACCAGACAGCAAGTGTCTTGGGGGCAGGTGTTATGTATAGGTCCTTGGGCAGAGCATTTGAGCTCCTTGAGCCTCAGTTTCCTCAACAGTAAAATAAAGCCAATAACTATATTTACTTCCCCACATCGTTGTGAAGACAAATGCAGCATTTCACACCAAAACACTCTACCACAGGGGCAGCATCTGATCTCAGGAACCACTTTAGAGCTCTTAATAACGCCTGTGGCTAATGCAGTGCCTGGCATGTAATGGGTGTTCAAGAAATGTTCACTGACAACTGAATGAATGAACGCATTCCGTAACTTACTGAAATATCCTGATATCACCTTCATGCAATGCACACATTTATATGGTCTTAAAAGAGTCTGTGTCACGGAGAAGTGACCCAGACATTGGAAGGATCTGTACCATTTGTTGTAATTCATTTAAATGTGATCCCTCTCCTGCAGAGCTTTAAGAACTTTCAAGGAAGTATATCATCATTCACAAATCCTTCTGATAAGAAAAAGTGCAAGAAAATTAAAAAAGGCATGCAGTCTATAGCAGCCCTAGAAACTGAAGCACAAGCTGTTTCCACGGTCAGGTCCCCTGGGCCCTGGGCCTTCTGGCACTCAGAGACTGGCTATTTCCAGAAATCAGGGATAAAGAATGGCAGAAGTCTGTTGTCTGTATGTAACCTAATCACATCTTTGCTAGCAGGCCATATTCTTGTTTCTTCTTCCCTCTTCTGAAAAGGAGAAGCATTAACTGATGTTCTCTCCTGATTCCTACCACGCATAGCCTGGCTGTGAAATTTACTTGCTAAATATAGTTGGAGGTTCCGGATTTTCTAAAAAACAGCCTCGATATTCAGATAAAGTAGGGCACAGAGAGCATTTGAGCAATAGCCACTGAATTCCTTTATTAACATCTATTCACTAGAAGTGATGTGGATTTTTTAAATATTTATTTGGCTACACCGGGTCTTCATGGATCTTTAGTTGCAGCCTGTGAAGTCTTAGTTTCGGCATTCCCTGACCAGCAACCCAACCTGGGCCCCCTGCATTTGGAGTGTGGAGTCCTGGCCACTGGCCCACCAGGGAAGTCCCAGAAGTGCTGTGCTTCCAATAAAAGCCAGACCCCACGGCTGAGAGCCTCAGAGCGCAAGCGCTGCAGAGGACATGCTTTTGGCGACTCCCACCACCTCGGCCTGTGCTCTGTCTGACCATCTGACATTGATACATTACAAACATTTCCCAAATTCTACCGGTGAAGATGTCCAGGAAGCCAAAGATGCTTGTTCTATTGCTTAATGCACGGGGGATCACATCGAAATGTTAGGCACGGGCTACAAGCAAAGCTCAAGCATTATTTATGCGCAGCATTATTCTAAAACACCAGAAGAGACAGCCCTGCGAGAGACTCGCAGCGCCAGGAAAGGATAATTCAGTCTCATGGCACCAGAGGCTCTTCCGGAACACACAATGCCGCATCAAAAGATGACTCGCCGTTGGAAACAGAAAGTAGTAAGTAAGCTGTGATGGCGAAAGTTCAGAAAAAGAGTTTTTTTCTGATTAACCAGGACGCAACCGAGGATGTTGATGATAAGAGTTTGCGGGTCGTCTCCCTTAATTACTAGAGGGCCTCCAGTGTCCGGGGGCTCTTTTCTATGTGATCTCATTCATTTGCTCTGGCTGTGCTGAGTCTGCAGCCGTGCGGGCTCTCCCCCAGCTGCCGTGTGAGGCTCCGCCCTGCGGTGGCTTCTCTCGTTGCCGAGCGCCGGCTCTGGGGCACACGGGCTCCAGAGCACAGGTTTAATAGCCTTAGCGCACGGGCGCAGTTGTTCCCTGGCAGGCGGGGTCTTCCTGGACCAGGGACGGAACCCGTGTCTCCAATAGCAGGCAGATTCTTTACCACTGAGCCCCCAAGGAAGCCCCTGCTGCTGCTGCTGCTGCTGCTGCTGCTGCTGCTGAGTCGCTCAGTCGTGTCCGACTCTGTGCAACCCAGACGGCAGCCCACCAGGCTCCCCCGTCCCTGGGATTCCCCAGGCAAGAACCCTGGAGTGGGCTGCCATTTCCTTCTCCAATGCATGAAAGTGAAAAGTGAAAGGGAAGTCGCTCAGTCGTGTCGGACTCTTGGCGACCCCATGGACTGCAGCATGCCAGGATTCTCCGTCCATGGGAGCTTCCAGGCAAGAGTCTGGGGGTGGGGTGCCATTGCCTTCCCCCAGGGAAGCCCCAGTGCTTCTTAATAATGTACTAAGTCTGAGGCTGCATCTACCTCCATAAGGACGACGTTACAATGAACTATCTAGACGCCTGTCGTTCCCCTTGGCCATGAGTTTCTTGAGGACCTAACATGTAGTAGATGCAGGAGAAAGAAACTGCGAGAAGGAGCTCTCCATGGGAGTGCCTCTCTGAGGCTGCAGAGGGCCATGGGACAGATGGGAAGGACGGCTGGGAGGGCCCGCGGGGCCGGCGGGGACACTGCATCAGGTCCGGGACCTGGGCAGAGGTGCTCGGCAGCCAGCTCGGGGCTGGGCAATGAACGACAGGGAGGCACGTCTACATTAAACCAGCGTCTCTCACTCACCCCGCAGGCTGTTAGTCCTGTCAGGCAGGTGTCTTAGACGTTTGTCACAGTTCTGGAGCCTGAGAAACCCTAAAGCAAGGAGCCAGCACACTGGCAGTCCAGTAAGGCCTGCTTCCTGACTCACAGACGGCCGCCTCTCGCTGTGTCCTTGGTGACAGAGGGGGAAAGTCATCAGGGTCTCCTTTCAGTTCAGTTCAGTCGCTCAGTCGTGTCCGACTCTTTGCGACCCCATGAATCGCAGCATGCCAGGCCTCCCTGTCCATCACCATCTCTCGGAGTTCACTCAGACTCACGTCCATCGAGTCAGTGATGCCATCCAGCCATCTCATCGTCGGTCATCCCCTTCTCCTCCTGCCCCCAATCTCTCCCAGCATCAGAGTCTTTTCCAATGAGTCAACTCTTCGCATGAGGTGGCCAAAGTACTAGAGTTTCAGCTTTAGTATCATTCCTTCCAAAGAAATCCCAGGGCTGATCTCCTTCAGAATGGATTGGTTGGATCTCCTTGCAGTCCAAGGGACTCTTAAGAGTCTTCTCCAACACCACAGTTCAAAAGCATCAGTTCTTCAGCGCTCAGCCTTCTTCACAGTCCAACTCTCACATCCATACGTGACCACAGGAAAAACCATAGTACTAGGGCACTAACTCCACTCACGAGGATTTCACCCTCCTGATCTGACCACCTTCCAAAGGCCTCACCCCCTAAAAACCATCACATTAGGGGTTAGGATTCCAACATATAAATTTGGGGTCCACAACAACCATCCTTTTCAGATCTTGCCCATTGATAACCAGTTCCCCCAGGACTTCAAGACCTGGATGTTTCTTTTGCCTACACTCAGGCAGAGCCAAGTGAATCCGCACAGGGTGCCCTGGAGTCCCGGCTCTGGCATTTGTTAGCCATGAGAACGTGGAGAAGTGTATTCATCTCCTTGAACTTCATTTCTTCACCTGGAAATTAGGATACTAACAACTCCCTGAGGGTTGGCAAAGGCTAAGTGTCCAAGGGGGTCACTACCATATTTGTGGCATTCAGACTCTCAATCAAAAAAAAAAATCACTAATGGATATATGCTGCATTCTAGCAACTTCACACTGCTCCAAGGCTGACAGCTGTCAGATTCTGTAACACACTTGGGATGAGTGGGAAGAAGCGTGGCTCACAAGTGTTAAAAAATAGGGATCATTGCAGTGGAGTACATATCATCTAAATACCCAGACAGAGCCACAGTTTTCACTCAGAGAGTATCCGTTTTTTCCTTCCTCAATGACAATAAGTGATTATTGTCAACCGTGACTTTTTAGGGTCACAGAGTGGTGATTCATCAGAGCAGAAGACTCATGGGCACACAACAGCCCCGTCTCTCCTGCAATAATTCAGATTAAAATCTGGCCAGTCTCATCTAGTATAGACAAATAAAAGAATTATGCATGAGAAGCTTCTCTAATATATAGGCTCATCACTTCTTTAAATAATCTCAGTGGTCTGTTGGAAGCACTGGGGAAGTACAGCAAGGCTCTGAGGGGTTCATGGGAAAACCCTTCATTCAGAAGCAGGAGGAGCAGCGGTGGTACAGGGGGAAATGCCGGGACCCTGGAGACCAGTTTCCTCAGCCAGCCCACTTCTTGCTGGTTGTGTGAGTGTAGGCAAGTTCCTTAATTTTGCCTCAGTTTCTATCTCTGTAAAGTGGGGCCATTAACGTGTGCTTTCAAAGTCGCAGGGAGAACTCAATGAAGTGAGGCTCATCAAGCCGCTGGCCCATAAACATTTGTTTTTCTTCCTCTTGAATTCCTATTAAAATAGTATATCAGCTTTATGCCATATCATCACAATCAGCTTATTCCATTCATTGTAATATAGGCTGACAATATGTATCTCTACTCATCGACAGTACAGACAGTAAGCAATTTGTCCAAAAGAATTAATGAGATCTACAGCGATCTCAACTGCCTTCTATGAGATAAGTTTCTGACAGTGAAAGTGTTAGTTGCTCAGTCACGTCACTCTTTGCGACCCCATGGACTGCAGCCCATGAGGCTCCTCTGTCTGTGGGATTCTCCAGGCAAGAATACTGGAGACGGCTGCCTCTCCATTTTCCAGGGGATCTTCCCCATCCAGGGACTGAACCCTCGTTTCGGGCATTGCAAGCTGATTCCTTACCATCTGAGCCACCATGGAGGCCATGCTTCTGCGGGGCACAGTCAGTGTCATACTTACCCTCAGACCTCCCAGAGTGTCAGGCCCAGTGCTGGCCACGTGGCAGTGCGCTGAGTATTTGTGGAAACTGGCCAGTTTGTCTTAAAACATGGAGATGCTTCATTTTACTAGTTCTCCACGGCATCTCCCCAACAAATCAATATTTATCAGGCACACACTCTTCAGTGGTTTCCACCATGAAGTTTTCAACTCTTGGGTTTCCCACCCGCTAATCACGATGTCAGTTGTCAGTTCCTTTTATGCGTTTAGAGTCAGTGGAGGGGATCACGGGACCCCACATCTGCCGTCTTCTTTCCACAGAACTGAGTGCATGCATCTCCTCAAACCTAGATTACTAGTCTGCTGCTATCCATACTTCTTATTAATTTTAAAAAATGGCTGGATCTGTTATTTCAGGAGTAATTACAGTTTCTGCTCTGGTTGTGCTTAGCCCAGCAGAACCGTTTTAAGTGTAGGTTAAAAAGCCTGGTGTGCTGTGGCTGATTCATGTCAATGTATGGCAAAACCAATACAGTATTGTAACGTAGAATAAAGTAAAAAAAAAAAAACAACACATAAACTTGAAAAAAAAAAAGGCCTGGTGTGCTACAGTCCATGGTGTCACAGAGTCAGACAGGACTGAGCGACTGAGCTGAACTGGGAAATGCAATGACTACAGGCCTTTGGAGTATTCTCTCCAACCCAACACACGGAGGAGCCACTCCTCACTCTCACTAACCTGCCTGGATGTCTACATTCCCTGCACAAAGCAGAGAGTCACTTTCTGGGGCTCAGTTATCGCCCATCTCCCCCATCTCCCATCCTCAGTCAGGGCCCACCCTCGGTCTCTGGACGGTGCGTCTCCATGACGAAGCAACAGGGCTCTTCCTTCAGGTCTTTGAAGGCACCAGGCACTCTGCGGTCTATAATACCCCCATTCAGCTTCCATTTTGAAAGACAAACCGCAAATGTTAAATGAAAACTTATTTTGTTTTTTGTATGTATTAATCACTGACATGTAGCCCGCCAGGCTCCTCTGTCCATGGGGATTCTCCAGGCAAGAATACTGGAGTGGGTTGCCGTGCCCTCCTCCAGAGGATCTTCCTGACCCAGGGATCGAACCCTGGTATCCGCATAAATATTTATCAACCTCCAGTAAGTGGGCTTTCCTGGTGGCTCAGATGGTAAAGGATCCTCCTGCAGTGCAGAAGACCCAGGTCCAACCCCTGGATCAGAAGATCCCCTGGAGAAGGAAAGGGCAATCCATTCCAGCATTCTTGCCTGGAGAATCCCCATGGACAGAGGAGCCTGACGGGCTCCAGTCCATGGGGTTGTAAAGAGTCAAACACGACTAACCTCCAGTAAGTACAAATTAGATTCTTTTGGTTCTAAGTTATAGAATCTATGATTATGGCAGTCTATTGGCAGGATATGTGGTGGCTCAGATACTACAGAACTAAGTGAAGAAACTGGATCTGGGCAAGAGGATGGGTCAGAGAGTCTAGATCGTTATTTACAGTCTTCTCAGAGTGCCACCTCTATTGTGTGTGTGTTAAGACACTTCAGTTGTGTCCAACTCTTTGCAACCCCATGGACCATAGCCCGCCAGGCTCCTCTGTCCATGGCATTTTCCTGGCAAGAATACTGGAGTGGGTTGCCATTTCCTCCTCCAGGGGATCTTTCCCATCCAGGGATCAAACCAGCCTCTCCTGCTCGTCTCCTACAGTGCAGGCAGATTCTCTATGGCTGAGCCGCTGGGAAATGCCCGCTACCCCTATTAATTGTACTTCTTTTCATTTTGCCTTACATTTAAATTCTAGAGTAAGGACTTCCCTGGTGGTCCAGTGGTTAAGACTCCACTGATCTGGTGTCTGGTCAGGGAACTAAGATCCTGCATGCCCTAGGACCCAAAAGTTTTTAAATGTATATATAAACAGTCCAGGGTAGCTTGCATCACTATTCCATTTTTTGGCTAGGGGAAGACTAGACTTCTCAAGTAACAGTCTTACCAAAGTTTCTTAAATGAAAGAGAAACAATTTCCCACAAGGCCTGTGAAATACTAGTACTAAAATAGATACTGAATGTTAGAATGAATGAAATATGTGGTGTTACCACATCCCGTCAATGAAGTCATAATCAGAAGCAAATACATTGAACATTTTTGTTAGCCTGGATAAGCTTATGATGGATGATTTTCTCAAAACAAAACTCTATTTTAACTCACTTTAAATTTAGCCTTGAGAAAGAGAAACTCAATAGCAGGAATGCAGGAAACGGGTGTATTTTTCCTGCTCACCTTCTGAGCGCTTGCTGCCCACGCCTTCTGGATGAACCCTTGGCAGATCTTGTCTTTGTCAGGCACTCTGATAAGAAAAAGTTCCCCCGTCACTTTCAGGACCAAGGGCAGTCTCCACTCAGCAACTAAAATTCCCTCGTCAGTTTAACAGATAAAACTTCACAGGAAGTTCCCCCCGCGTGCTTTGTCTCCAGCGCGTGTCTGCGTGGGGCGGGGGTCTGCGTGGGGCGCGTGTCTGTGTGGGCGTGTGTCTGCGTGGGGCGCGTGTCTGTGTGGGCGTGTGTCTGCATGGGGCGCATGTCTGCGTGGGGTGGGGGTCTGCATGGGGCGCGGGTCTGCGTGGGGCGCGTGTCTGCGTGGGGCGCATGTCTGTGGGGGCGCATGTCTGTGTGGGCGTGTGTCTGCATGGGGCGCATGTCTGCGTGGGGGGGGGGTCTGCATGGGGCGCGGGTCTGCGTGGGGCGCGTGTCTGCATGGGGCGCATGTCTGTGGGGGCGCATGTCTGTGTGGGCGTGTGTCTGCATGGGGCGCATGTCTGCGTGGGG
>SJYG01000387.1:1225632-1290460 GCA_006410535.1 Litocranius walleri | reverse complement strand
AGCCCCTGCCAACATGCTCTGTGACTGTGGGGGTTCCTTTGCTGACCATCTCCCGGGACACCTACCGGAAATGCCCGTCTGCAGCTCTCTTGACTGAAGGGGTAAGGCGTCTCCTTTGGCCGTCTTAAGCAGACGTACCCGCGTTTGCATCCCTGCGTTCTTGGCAGGGTGTCGTCTCTGAGTGGCCTATATTCAGATGTGGTCTGCAGGGTACCGGGCCTTGCCGTCAGCGGGAGTCCAGTCTTCTCCCCAGAGCGCCCTTGGTGAAGGGAAAATGCTGTAGCGTGTTAACCAACACATTCAGGGAAATCTTGACTTCTTCAACCTCAATCTTTTTCAGGGCTTGAGGTCACAAGATAGGCTTATAGAAACCTCACTTTCAAGTCCTCTTATAAGTGGTCTAACACCACACTTAAGAATGTAAGTTTAACTTGCCATCTCATTTGGCTCCCAGTCTTCAAAAGAGCCCCATTTCAATACGCTGATGTGTAAAAACCTAATATATTTTCTGCAAGTTAATCATGCACCAGACACAGCTAAACACTGGAAATTCAAACAAATTAAGCTTCCTGCCCTCTAGAAGTTCATAAGAAACATTTCAAGGTAGGAAGAAGCATGTTTTTAAAAATGTCCATCAGCAGATGAATGGATGAGAAAGCTGTGGTACATATACACAATGGAGTATTAGCCATTAAAAAGAATACATTTGAATCAGTTCTAATGACATGGATGAAACTGGAGCCTATTATACAGAGTGAGGTAATCCAGATCCCCATTTCAATACGCTGATGTGTAAAAACCTAATATATTTTCTGCAAGTTAATCATGCACCAGACACAGCTAAACACTGGAAATTCAAACAAATTAAGCTTCCTGCCCTCTAGAAGTTCATAAGAAACATTTCAAGGTAGGAAGAAGCATGTTTTTAAAAATGTCCATCAGCAGATGAATGGATGAGAAAGCTGTGGTACATATACACAATGGAGTATTAGCCATTAAAAAGAATACATTTGAATCAGTTCTAATGACATGGATGAAACTGGAGCCTATTATACAGAGTGAGGTAATCCAGAAAGAAAAACACCAATACAGTATACTAATACATATATATGGAATTTAGAAAGATAGTAATGATGACCCTCTATGTGAGACAACAAAAGAGACACAGATGTATAGAACAGTTTTTTGGACTCTGTGGAAGAGGGAACGGGTGGGTTGATTTGGGAGAATGCCATTGAAACATGTATAATATCATATATGAAATGAATCGCCAGTCCAGGTTCGATGCAGGATACAGGGTGCTTGGGGCTGGTGCCCTGGGATGACCCGGAGGGATGGTATGGGGAGGGAGGAGGGAGGGGGGTGCAGGATGGGGAACATGTGTACACCCAGGGCAGATTCTTGTTGATGTATGCCAAAACCAATACAACATTGTAAAATAATTAACTTATGATTAAAATAAATAAATTTTTTAAAAATGTACGGTCATCAAACATTCTTAGTAAGAGTGCTCTTGAAAAATAATTAATCCTTTTTGATCCTTAGTTCCCTTACCTTAAAATATAAGAGCATTGATGTATGGCAGACACCAACACAATATTGTAATTATCCTTCAGGTAAAAATAAATTAGGAAGGAAACTAAGAGGCTGATTCCTCAAAGGTTAAACACAGAATCACTGTAGGATCTAGCAGTTCTAACCCTAAGTACATACCTCAAAGAACTGAAAGCAGACTCTGATACCAGGGCAGCAGCATTCATAACATACAAGAGTCAAAAAAAAGGAGGGTCTTCGGCTTTTGTAAATAATGTGTCCATCAACAGATGAATAAACGTGTACAATGGAATATTGTTTATCCGTAAAAAGGAATGAAGTTCTGATGCCTGCTACAATGTGGATGAACCTTGAAAACATGCTAAGTGAGATAAGTCAGGCACGGAAAGACTACGTTTCCTATGATTACACTTATATGGCATGCCTGGAATAGTCAAGGTCATGGCAACAGAAGATAGAATGGTGGTCACTAGGGACTTCAGTGTGCCAGGAAATGGAGAACTATTGCTTACTGAATACAGAGTCTCTGTATGGAATGATAAAGCATTTCTAGGACTAGTTATTGGTGGTAGTCGAAAATGTTGTAAATATATTTAATGCCACTTATTTACTCAAGTGGCTGAGAAACAGAAAATTGTGTTATGTGTATTTTATCACAATTTAAGCAAAAATGAGCTGGGCATGAGAAATCCTCATAAGTTCACTGGATTCTAACTCTCTAATTTCTCTAAGTATGGAAATGCCTGCTAGAAAAACTTATTTTGGGTTGACTAACTATAAATATTAATTTTCAAATTCTAATGAAAAAAAAAAAAGAAACTGTATCTACCTACCAAGTTCATCTCCACCTAAAAGGGAAGAAACAGAGTCAGATGACTGAGGAAAAATGTTTCTTCTTCTCAGAAACCACAGCTGGAAGGGAGCTCTTTAATTTATTCATTTATTGACTGTGAAAACCATGGCTAAATGTCTGAGGTGCAACTTCTCATCCAGAAAGTACAATTATATGGTGTGAAGTAAAGTGAAGAAATGCTGTTTTTTGGTGGGTCAGGCAGCGGGGGTGGTGATGGTGGGTGAGCCAAGTTTTAAATGGATTTGGGAAAGTCAGCAGATCTCAGAGAGTAAGACCTGGAGACTGAAAAACTAAGAATGCCACCAGACTGCCACCTCGGATCTAGGGAATGAAGTGGCTGTTTTATTTTGAAGGAAATTTCAGGAGACAGTCGCAATGAGAGCCCAGGAATTCAGCTCGCCATGGAGCCTGGAATTTTCACCGCCCTGATGATGCAGACGACCAGCTCCTTGGAAGATCTGACGCTGAGTATTTCGCAAGTCTCATTTCAAAACCTAACTCTGTCAAGGCCACGATCTGGGGAAATGTCACACCTCCCGTCCTCTGTGCAAAGCAAGTTCATAAGAGGCCGCTTATTGAGAGCAAAATGAGCCACAGAGGGAAAAGAAAGTGGAAAATACAGACTTCTGACAACATTCCCTACAGAGTAAGGCCTGTCCAACGGGAAAAGCATTTGCAGTGTTTGTAGTAAACACACCACAGCAGAAATCTATGCTGCTTGCCCAATTCTTAGGCCCTAAATCACCTCTGCTAAATTATTTTGATCCCAGCTCACCACTGAAAGATTAAGTTCTGCGAAGAGCTTTTCTCCTGAATGAGTCACGTTAGTTGGCCGGGTCTGAAGGGAAGGGGTAGGCTGGGCGCCCACACTAGCGGCTTCCCTGCGCAGAGCAGCCTCTCGGGACAGTGGGCAGACCTGTGGGCCGTCTGCCTGCAGCACCCGCTGGGTCTGGCCCGAGCCTGGCTCTGGGAGCGGCATCCCTCGCCTTGGAGGCTCCACGCGGCCTGTGTGTTTTGTTTGCTTGTTTTTGTATCTCCACTTCCTCCCTTGCAGACTGAGCTCTGCTGTTTTGCCCATAGGTTATCTCCTTCGGAGGCTGCACACATCTTTTGGTTTTTAGTTTATTTTTAATTATTTATTTTTATTAAAAAAAAGTTTAGCCACACCCCTCAGAATACAGGACCTTGGGTCCCTGATCAAGGATCAGGTGTGCAGCTCTGCTTTGGAACGTGGAGTCGTAACCACTGGGCCGCCAGGGCAATCCCTGCAGGCATCTTCTGAGACCAAAAGTGGCCTCCATTTTCCTTAAGGCTGCTTTCTCCTCTTGCGATTCTGCCCTTTGCAGCAGCTCTGGGGCCTTGCTCTATCTATGTCTGGCTTCTCTGCTGATTAGAAAGGGGTCCGGGGTCCTCGACGGCCTAGAGGAAATGCCAGTCTCAGCTTTTGTTTCTAACTTGATGAGCTGATTTGAAATTTAAAATCAAAGAACAAGGTTTCAGAACACAGCTTTTTGCCGGTTTTGGAGCATGAGACAGTTGGAATTGAGTTCCCATTCTGCCATTTACTGCTTCTTACCATCAAGCCACTTAAACTTTCGAAGCTTCAGTGTTCCTTTTCTATAAAACAGGGTAATCAGGCATATCCTCAAAAGATACTGGAAAGAATGTAATAAAATGATCTATGTCAAATGCCAACAAAAATGCAATATATAAATGGTGGGTCAATCTTAGTCAAGGCCTGTCACTATATTGCCTGCTTTGGCAATTATTTGAAACTTTTATTTTTGTTGTTTGGTATCTGGGTTTTTTTTTTGTTGTTGTTGTTGTTCTTTTTTAATTGCTGGCTTAAATGCCTGTATATACACCAAACTATTTCTATGCTTAAGGTATAAATAATAACAACATAATGATTCACAAATCAGTTTAAGAAAAAGAGAGCCACCGTTACAGGGAAGCACATTAAATCCCCACCCATCTCATCCCCTCCTCCAGATAAAGGATTATTTTTAATCTGGAGATCACTCTCTTGCTTGCTTTTGGGTTTATGCTTTTAAATTCTTATTTGTATTCCTATGCAATAGGCCTAAGTTAGTATTTTAAAATTTTATATAAATCAAATTGTACTGAGGGTATTCTGAGATTTGCTTTCTTCACTCTGCATCACACGTCATCCAGATTATTGTGTGGGCTTCCCAGGCGGCACTGGAGGTAAAGAGCCAGCCTGCCAACACAGGAGACATAAGAGGCGTGGGCCCAGTCCCTGGGGTGGGAAGACCCCCCTGGAGGAGGGCATGGCAACCCACTCCAGTGTGCTTGCTTGGAGAATCCCAGGGACAGAGGAATCTGGCGGGCTACAGTCCAGAGGGTCGAAGAGAGTCAGACCCAGCTGAAGGGACTGAGCACGCACCACGCGTATTTCCGAGTGCAGCTGTAATTCGGATGTGCTCACGGCTTTACTGCATTATATTATGTGAATGTCTCACAATGTGCTTAACCATTCCACCGTCATTGGATACGCCGATTGCTTCTAGCTATTACAGGGCTACTATAACAATGTCACACGAGTTCCTGTTCCCCTATGAGGAGAATGACTAGGTTATTGGATATAC
Source organism: Litocranius walleri (assembly GCA_006410535.1). Taxonomy (NCBI): domain Eukaryota; kingdom Metazoa; phylum Chordata; class Mammalia; order Artiodactyla; family Bovidae; genus Litocranius; species Litocranius walleri. The sequence goes on along the minus strand of SJYG01000387.1, from coordinate 1,285,444 downwards.
ACACTTTAAGAAAGGAAGTGAGGTCACTCAGTCGTGTTCGACTCTTTGCGAGCCCATGGACTGTAGCCTACCAGGATTCTCTGTCCATGGGATTTTCCAGGCAAGAATACTGAAGTGGGTTGCCATTTCCTTCTCCAGGGGATCTTCTCGACCCAGGGATCAAACTCAGGTCTCCTGCATTGTAGGCAGACACTTTACTGTCTGAGCTACCAAGGAAGGCCTTTTTACCAAATGTCAGTTACCCTCTAGTGTAGTTACAAGAATTTACATACCCATAAGCAATATAACTTCCCTGATGGCTCAGCGGGGTAAAGAATCCGCCTACAATGCAGGGGACACAGGAGACAGACATTCGATCCCTGGGTCGGGACGATGCCCTGGAGGCGGGCATGGCAGCCCACTCCAGTATTCTTGCCTGGAGAAGCCCAGGGACGGAGGAGCCTGGCGGGCTCCAGTCCATGGGCTTGCAAGAGGTGGACAGGACTGAACGACCAAACAAACACCAAGCAGATGTAAGTATCCCAGTTGTTTCATGCTGTCATCAACATTTGATCTTTATCTTGTTGAAGAAATCCTTCCTTATATCAAGGTCATAAAAATATTCTCCTACTTTGTTTTTGAAAGTTTTATGGTTTGGTCTTTCATATATAAAACTTTAACCCACCTGGAATGAACTGTCCTGAGGTGTGAGGTAGGGATTCAGTTTCCTTATTTTTCAAGTGAATTACCAACTGCCTTAGCGCCATTTAAGATAGCCAATCCTTCACCCGCCAGCCAGCAGTGCCTAAAGTTTCTGTATATAACTGGGTCTGTCTCTGGGCACTTGATTCAGTTCTGTTGCTCACTTTGTCTTTCCAAAGTTTGCCACTCCCTGCAATAACTTGTGATATGCTTCCGGAAAAGCAAGGCACCCAGCTGTTTCCTCAGGAGTGTCTCGGATGCTCCTGGTCTGTTGCTCTTTGATATAAAATTTCAAATCATCTCAAGTGAAAAAAAAACAACAACAAATCCATTGGTGTTTTATGTGAAATTCCACTGGGCTTCCCTGGTGGCTCAGTGGTAAAGAATCCACCTGCCGCAGGAGACTGGAGAGATGCGGTTTCTGTCCCTGGGTCAGGAAGGTCCCTTGGAGGAGGAAACAGCAGCCCACTCCAGTACTCTTGCCTGGAGAATCCCATGGACAGAGGAGCCTGGCGGGCTACAGTCCATGGTGTCACAAAGAGCCGGACACGACTGAGTACACGTACACCCACATAAACTTGGAAAGAACTGCCTTCTCTGCTAATTTACCCCCATCCATCAATACCGTATCTCCTTCATTTACTGGCCTCTTGGTAGACATGTTTCAAGTTAAAAAAAATTTGTTCATTAAGACCTTGCTCTGCAAGAGTTTTCTACCTGGGTACTTGACAATATATTTTCAGTGTTATAATATTGATATCTCTTATTAAATTGCATTCTTTGAATGTTTACAGCTGATGTATACAAGTTTAATTTTTGTATACTCATTCTGTATTAGGCAATCTTTCTAAATTCTGATGAACTCTAATGATTATTATGGATTCAGTTCAGTCGCTCACTCATGTCCGACTCTTTCCGACCCCATGAATCGCAGCACGCCAGGCCTCCCTGTCCATCACCATCTCCCGAAGTTCACTCAGACTCACGTCCATCGAGTCCGTGATGCCATCCAGCCATCTCATCCTCAGTTGGCCCCTACTCCTCCTGCCCCCAATCCCTCCCAGCATCAGAGTTTTTCCGCAATGAGTCAACTCTTCGCATGAGGTGGCCAAAGTACTGGAGTTTCAGCTTCAGCATCATTCCTTCCAAAGAAATCCCAGGGTCGATCTCCTTCAGAATGGACTGGTTGGATCTCCTTGCAGTCCAAGGGACTCTCAAGAGTCTTCTCCAACACCACAGTTCAAAAGCATCAATTCTTTGGCACTCAGCCTTCTTCACAGTCCAACTCTCACATCCATACATGACCACAGGAGAAACCACAGCCTTGCCTAGACAGCCCTTCGTCGGCAGAGTGATGCCTCTGCTTTTGAACATGCATCTGGGTTGGTCATGACTTTTCTTTGGGGGGGGGGTTATGTGCATAGCCATATCATCGGCATATCTTCTCCAGATCTCACTAGAATCACATCATCGTCAGCAAAAGAGACCCAGATGTACAGAACAGTCTTTTGGACTCTGTGGGAGAGGGAGAGAGTGGGATGATTTGGGAGAATGGCATTGAAACATGTATAATATCATATATAAAACGAATCGCCAGTCCAGGTTTGACGTGTGATACTGAATGCTTGGGGCTGGTGCACTGAGACGAGCCAGAGGGATGGTATGGGGAGGGAGGAGGGAGGGGGGTTCAGGATGGGGAATGCGTGTATATCTGTGGCAGATTCATGTTGATGCATGGCAAAACCAATACAATATTGTAAAGTAATTAGCCTAAAAAAAAAAAAGAAATGAGAATGAAGACATACAAAAGATAAAAGGAGACAAATAGTTAAAAGATTATTTTGTTTCACTGCTGCTGCTGCTGCTGCTGAGTCGTTTCAGTCGTGTCCGACTCTGTGCGACCCCATGGACGGCAGCCCACCAGGCTCCCCTGTCCCTGGGATTCTCCAGGCAAGAACACGGGAGTGGGTTGCCATGTCCTTCTCCAGTGTATGAAAGTGAAAAGTGAAAGTGAAGTCACTCAGTCGTGTCTGACTAGTAGCGACCCCCTGGATTGCAGCCCACCAGGCTCCTCCATCCACGGGATTCTCCAGGCAAGAGTACTGGAGTGGGGTGCCATTTGTTTCACTAAGTACAAATAAACTTTTAAACCTGAAAAAAAAAAAAAAAACATTCAAAAAACTGAAAAAAAAAACAAAATCGTATCTTCTCCAAATCTGACTAGGATCCTCAACATCGTCTTCTTTCTACTGTTAAAGGGAATAGAATCAAACCTCATCACTCATGACATCCGTATCTGCAAATTCCCTCGCTGCTGAAACTTATCTGTGAGGCCAAAACCAGTACAGCGCTTCTGCAGGCCTTTGCAGGCATGCGCAGGTGCAGAGTGGAGGAGACTGGGTCACCCTCCCTGCAGGCCCGGAGCGAGGGCAAGCCAGGTGACCTCTGGCCTTCCTGCTGCAGCTCATACCGTAAACAAGCATTCTTTGTGCGGTGGTCTTTTCAGTGTTACGCTTTTCATGTTTTTGTGATCTTTGTTAATGACTCCACTGCCTAAAACAGTCCCCAAAGCATGATGCCGACGTGCTTCCCAGTGTCCTCTAAGCGAAAGCAGGCTGGCATGGGCTATAGGGAGAAGCTACGTCGTGCATAAGCTTTCAGACTTGCATTGTATTTCGAGTAAATTACATTTTCCTAGGAAAATCTCTATCTTGGGCTTTCAAACATAGTGGAGTTAAATTTTTTGCTGTATTTCCTCACATTTTTAGTCTGTGAAGGACCTACAGTTATGTTCCCTTTCGTACTTTCAGTACTGTGCTGTGCCTTCTCTCTTTCTTATCCTCCATCAGTGTGATGAGTGGCAGGTAATTCAGCAAAGAATCCTCCTGCAATGCAGGAGATCCAGGTTCATCCCTGGGTCGGGAAGATCCCCTGGAGGAGGAAGTGGCAACCCAGTCCAGTATTCTTGCCTGGAGAGTTCCATGGACAGAGGAGCCTGGAGGGTTACAGTCCACGGGGTCGCTAAGAGTCGGACACGACTGACTGACTCCCACTTCACTTCCCTTCGAGGCCCCAGGCACACAGGATGTACCAGAGAAAGAGCCCTGCTTCCGTGGTGTCTGTGTGTACCCACCTCAGCGCCTCTGAGGACCCAGAGGCCCCTTTCCCAGGGGGGAATCCAGGTTCTCAGAAGGTCACAGATGCTAATGCTGTTGATCTCTGACTCCTCCCCAGCCCCAGCCCCTGCCATGAAGACTGCACGTCCCTAAGGAATGATGCTTAAGCTGAAACTCCAGTACTTTGGCCACCTCATGCGAAGAGTTGACTCACTGGAAAAGACTCTGATGCTGGGAGGGATTGGGGGCAGGAGGAGAAGGGGACCACCGAGGATGAGATGGCTGGATGGCATCACGGACTCGATGGACATGAGTCTGGGTGAACTCCGGGAGTTGCTGATGGACAGGGAGGCCTGGCGTGCTGCGATTCATGGGGTCACAAAGAGTCGGACACGACTGAGTGACTGAACTGAACTTATCCGTTGACTGCTCACTCAACACTTTGCTCACACTTGCTGTTACAAGACGGAAGATGGTGACAGCCGCCTCCATTCACCCAGCCGTATGCTACGAATTACGGGAGACCAGGAACAAGGCGCAGAGAAGGCGATGGCACCCCACTCCAGTACTCTTGCCTGGAGAATTCCACGGGCGGAGGAGCCTGGTGGGCTGCAGCCCAGGGGGTCGCGAAGAGTCGGCACGACTGAGCGACTTCACTTTCCCTTTCCACTTTCATGCACTGGAGAAGGAAATGGCAACCCACTCCCGTGTTCTTGCCTGGAGAAACTCATGGGCGGAGGAGCCCGGTGGGCTGCCGTCTATGGGGTCGCACAGAGTCGGACACGACTGAAGCGACTTAGCAGCAGCAGCGGCAGCAGGAGGAGGAGGAACAGGCCGATGACCCGAGGACCGCGGGAAGCCTCTAGCAGCAGCAGCAGCAGCAGCAGCAGGAGCAGCAGCAGCAGCAGTATCCCAGGGTCGATCTCCTTCAGAATGGACTGGTTGGGTCTCCTTGCAGTCCAAGGGACTCTCAAGAGTCTTCTCCAACACCACAGTTCAAAAGCATCAATTCTTTGGCACTCAGCCTTCTTCACAGTCCAACTCTCACATCCATACATGACCACAGGAGAAACCACAGCCTTGCCTAGACAGCCCTTCGTCGGCAGAGTGATGCCTCTGCTTTTGAACATGCATCTGGGTTGGTCATGACTTTTCTTTGGGGGGGGGGTTATGTGCATAGCCATATCATCGGCATATCTTCTCCAGATCTCACTAGAATCACATCATCTTCAGCAAAAGAGACCCAGATGTACAGAACAGTCTTTTGGACTCTGTGGGAGAGGGAGAGAGTGGGATGATTTGGGAGAATGGCATTGAAACATGTATAATATCATATATAAAACGAATCGCCAGTCCAGGTTTGACGTGTGATACTGAATGCTTGGGGCTGGTGCACTGAGACGAGCCAGAGGGATGGTATGGGGAGGGAGGAGGGAGGGGGGTTCAGGATGGGGAATGCGTGTATATCTGTGGCAGATTCATGTTGATGCATGGCAAAACCAATACAATATTGTAAAGTAATTAGCCTAAAAAAAAAAAAGAAATGAGAATGAAGACATACAAAAGATAAAAGGAGACAAATAGTTAAAAGATTATTTTGTTTCACTGCTGCTGCTGCTGCTGCTGAGTCGTTTCAGTCGTGTCCGACTCTGTGCGACCCCATGGACGGCAGCCCACCAGGCTCCCCTGTCCCTGGGATTCTCCAGGCAAGAACACGGGAGTGGGTTGCCATGTCCTTCTCCAGTGTATGAAAGTGAAAAGTGAAAGTGAAGTCACTCAGTCGTGTCTGACTAGTAGCGACCCCCTGGATTGCAGCCCACCAGGCTCCTCCATCCACGGGATTCTCCAGGCAAGAGTACTGGAGTGGGGTGCCATTTGTTTCACTAAGTACAAATAAACTTTTAAACCTGAAAAAAAAAAAAAAAACATTCAAAAAACTGAAAAAAAAAACAAAATCGTATCTTCTCCAAATCTGACTAGGATCCTCAACATCGTCTTCTTTCTACTGTTAAAGGGAATAGAATCAAACCTCATCACTCATGACATCCGTATCTGCAAATTCCCTCGCTGCTGAAACTTATCTGTGAGGCCAAAACCAGTACAGCGCTTCTGCAGGCCTTTGCAGGCATGCGCAGGTGCAGAGTGGAGGAGACTGGGTCACCCTCCCTGCAGGCCCGGAGCGAGGGCAAGCCAGGTGACCTCTGGCCTTCCTGCTGCAGCTCATACCGTAAACAAGCATTCTTTGTGCGGTGGTCTTTTCAGTGTTACGCTTTTCATGTTTTTGTGATCTTTGTTAATGACTCCACTGCCTAAAACAGTCCCCAAAGCATGATGCCGACGTGCTTCCCAGTGTCCTCTAAGCGAAAGCAGGCTGGCATGGGCTATAGGGAGAAGCTACGTCGTGCATAAGCTTTCAGACTTGCATTGTATTTCGAGTAAATTACATTTTCCTAGGAAAATCTCTATCTTGGGCTTTCAAACATAGTGGAGTTAAATTTTTTGCTGTATTTCCTCACATTTTTAGTCTGTGAAGGACCTACAGTTATGTTCCCTTTCGTACTTTCAGTACTGTGCTGTGCCTTCTCTCTTTCTTATCCTCCATCAGTGTGATGAGTGGCAGGTAATTCAGCAAAGAATCCTCCTGCAATGCAGGAGATCCAGGTTCATCCCTGGGTCGGGAAGATCCCCTGGAGGAGGAAGTGGCAACCCAGTCCAGTATTCTTGCCTGGAGAGTTCCATGGACAGAGGAGCCTGGAGGGTTACAGTCCACGGGGTCGCTAAGAGTCGGACACGACTGACTGACTCCCACTTCACTTCCCTTCGAGGCCCCAGGCACACAGGATGTACCAGAGAAAGAGCCCTGCTTCCGTGGTGTCTGTGTGTACCCACCTCAGCGCCTCTGAGGACCCAGAGGCCCCTTTCCCAGGGGGGAATCCAGGTTCTCAGAAGGTCACAGATGCTAATGCTGTTGATCTCTGACTCCTCCCCAGCCCCAGCCCCTGCCATGAAGACTGCACGTCCCTAAGGAATGATGCTTAAGCTGAAACTCCAGTACTTTGGCCACCTCATGCGAAGAGTTGACTCACTGGAAAAGACTCTGATGCTGGGAGGGATTGGGGGCAGGAGGAGAAGGGGACCACCGAGGATGAGATGGCTGGATGGCATCACGGACTCGATGGACATGAGTCTGGGTGAACTCCGGGAGTTGCTGATGGACAGGGAGGCCTGGCGTGCTGCGATTCATGGGGTCACAAAGAGTCGGACACGACTGAGTGACTGAACTGAACTTATCCGTTGACTGCTCACTCAACACTTTGCTCACACTTGCTGTTACAAGACGGAAGATGGTGACAGCCGCCTCCATTCACCCAGCCGTATGCTACGAATTACGGGAGACCAGGAACAAGGCGCAGAGAAGGCGATGGCACCCCACTCCAGTACTCTTGCCTGGAGAATTCCACGGGCGGAGGAGCCTGGTGGGCTGCAGCCCAGGGGGTCGCGAAGAGTCGGCACGACTGAGCGACTTCACTTTCCCTTTCCACTTTCATGCACTGGAGAAGGAAATGGCAACCCACTCCCGTGTTCTTGCCTGGAGAAACTCATGGGCGGAGGAGCCCGGTGGGCTGCCGTCTATGGGGTCGCACAGAGTCGGACACGACTGAAGCGACTTAGCAGCAGCAGCGGCAGCAGGAGGAGGAGGAACAGGCCGATGACCCGAGGACCGCGGGAAGCCTCTAGCAGCAGCAGCAGCAGCAGCAGCAGGAGCAGCAGCAGCAGCAGCAGCAGCAGGAGCAGCAGCAGCAGCAGCAGCAGCAGGAGCCTCCACGAGGAACACAGCCCCGCCCGTGGCGCGCCGGCGCGCATGCTCAGTCGCTCAGCGGCGCCCAACTCTTTGCGACCCCATCCATCAGGCTGCTCTGTCCCGGGGATTTCCCAGACAAGAATACTGGAGTGGGTTGCCATTTCCTCCTCCTGCGGAGTTTCCTGACCCAGGGACCAAACTCGCATTTCCTGCGTCTCCTGTAGGTGGATTCCTTACTGCTGAGCCACCGAAACGCCGCCGATGGCTTGATTTTAGCCCATTTTGGACTGGGAATTCCAGATAATAAATGCGCGCTCTTTTAAGTCGCTAAGTTTGTGGGGCTGTCTCATTAGAAAACTAATACAACATCTTACTGCTGCTATTTTGCCCACTTTTGTAATGTTTCTTCTTCCCTATTTACTTCCTGATGATTTTAATTATTCCATTTTTCTCTTTATTGGTTTGCAAGTTCTATATTTATATTATTTTAGGGGCTTAAATTTATCTAAAGATTAGATTATTCACTCACTTTACACTCTTAATGAATAATGTAAGGAGCTTGAAATGACCATGTACCTACCACCTCTCTCCTGAATTGTGTGCCACCGTCAATTCCCAAAATTAAATAATATGATTCTTTTCTTTATTCAATTAATGATTGTTTAATTTATCCAATATTAACCACCAGCTTATTGTTTGTTAATGTACCTCATACCTTTCCTATAAAATCACTTTCCTAGCCAAAATAAGAATTTTAGAACTTTCTTTAGTTAAGTTTAGCTTTTTTTGTCTTAAAATAATTTTTTGGCTTTATGTTTTTTTTCTACTTTCTACTTTATTGGGGTATAATTTAAGTAGAGTAAACTACACATATTTAAAATGTACAATTCAGTGAGTCTAATGAAAGTAAAAACCTGTGAAACCCCCACCCACAGTCAAGATGGAGAACATTTTCATCACTCCTTGCCCCTTCCCACTCCATATCTGTCTCCTTCCATCACTGTCTCTAGGAACCACTGACCTATTTATTGTAACTATAGATTAGCTTCCTTTTTCTGGAATTTTATATAAGTGGAATAGTATAGTAAAGAGTTGTTTGGAACCAACTTCTTTCACTCAGCATAATTATTTTGAGATTTATTCATGTTATTGCATTTATAACAATTGATTCTATTTTATTATTGGTTGGTATTCAACAGTATGAATATGATACAATTTGTTTATCTCATCAATTGTTGATGGACATTAGATTATATCTAGTTTGGGGCTATTATAAATATGCTATGGACAATCAGTACAAGTCTTAGTGTAAACACAAGCTTTCATTTCTCTTGGGTGCATATTTAGAAGTGGAATGACATATACTAGGTATATCTTTAACTGCTTCAGAACTGCCAAACTGTTTAAACTTTTTTGGTTGCACAGGTCTTAGTTGAGGCATGTGGGATTTAGTTCCCTGACCAAGGATTGAACCCAGGCCCTCTGCATTGGGAGCATGGAGTCTTAGCCACTGGAAGACCAGGGAAGTCCCCTAGCCATTTTTAAAAATTCTAGCCATTCTAATAGATGTGCAATGATATTTCATTTTGGTTTTCATTTATCAAGTCCAGCATCCCACCAGAAATGGAAAGGCTACTTTAATCTGTGCAGGTTTCTAATGAAGTAGAATTAACTTGATAATGTTCAGCCATGTATCTAGCAAAATAATTCACAGGAATTTGCCTTAGTGACTTCAAACTGCTAAGCAGAATACTGTAGGCTTGACAGCTTAAAAACAGAAATTTATTTCTCATGGTTCAGGAAGCTGGGAAGGTTAAGATCAAGGCTTCAGCAGATCCCATGTCTGGTGAGGGCTTCTCCTGGTTTGCAGGTGGCTGCTTCTTGCTGCATCTTCCCTCCTATTGCAGAAAGCAGAGAAGATCCTCTCCCAGGCCTCTTCAGTAACCGCACTGACCCCACTCCCGGGAGCTCCACCCTCATGACCTGATCACCTCCCAAAGGCCCCACGTCTAAGACCATCGCACTGGCAATTAGGGCTTCAGCAGATAAACTTGGGGGGACATAAACATTTAGCCTGTAGCAAGAATCTTGTTTTCTAGTGACCTTTAGACGGTTTGATCGCAAACAGCTGCAGGTGAAGCTCTAAGTTAAGAAAATGCAAAAGGTGAAGGTTCAAGTGTGCTCTCTTGTCATCTTGCCATTTTGATTAAACTTTTGGTAAGATGTCACATCCTATCCCTCAGCTCCACCCCACATCTATCCCTAGACAGAGGGACTGTTAAAATAGCTTCAGACATCCAAACATGGATGAACAACTGTACATCTCTTTGCTTCTTGAGAGGTGAACCTGTCCAGGAAACTATAAAAGATACTAGTCTAAACATCTCTTTCCACTCCCTGTTTCCCAACCCCACTAGTCTAAACGTCTTTAGACGGCTTTTCTTGAAAAGAAAAGAAACCTGGCTAACTATATCGCCCTCATAAAGCCCCTTCAGGTTACGGAGTCATGGAGGTTTAGAGTTGGTGGTTGTCGCTCCAACATCTCGTTCAACAGCTAAAGCTGCTGAGGTCCCAGTACCTCAGCTGGCACTAAGTCTGCCCTTGAACTTTGCCTTGCTCATAGCAAGCAACTTGGTGTGATTCAAGTGGACTGAACCCCAGTCCATTCTCTTTCCTCCAAGCCCCATTGCAAATAGCACTATTTATATAACCCAAGACTTGCTCTCTGAAGCTATCATGAGGGCTTTGTAATACAAACATCCCTCAGAGAAACTTCTTCCATTACCTAACAAAACACATAGAAATGTTGTTAATTTATGATTTAAAGTGAATTTCAGCTTCTATTTTAGCTCACATCTCTGCTGTGGCCACTCATAATTTTTATGTGCTATTAGTGCCCTTTATAGCCCATCGAGAGCCTGTTGTATAATGTGCACTGCGCATTTATAACCAATTTATAGGCACTGCTATTTTAATTAATTGTAGAGGTTAATAGTTTTGTATATTTGAGTTTATAGCACATATTTTGCTAGCCATTATTTATTTGATATTACATTCTGGATCAAAAATGGAACCTCCAGTTATAACACGGTTCCTGTGGGAAAATATAACTTGCTTTATGACAGTCACCTTATGACAACAATTTCTAAAAATGAATTATGGTCTATATATAATGTGTAGCATCAAGTTTATGAGTAATAGGATTAGAACATGTGGCCTCTGTGCTCTAATTTGAGAGGCAGTGTCAATAGCAGCAGGATCTTGACTGTTTTTACTGAAATAACTAAGATTTTGTGAAAGAGCTGCTGGGCTGATGTCTGGATATAGGCGACACCTACCGAAAAAGAAGTGATCTTGTTGTACAGTTGCTAAGTCATGTCTGACTCTTTGCAACCCCATGAACTGCAGCACACCAGGCTTCCCTGTCCTTCACTATCTCCTGGAGTTTGCTCAGATTCATGCCCATTGAGTTGCTGATGCCATCTTACATCTTATATACCTTCTTACATACCCAAAATAACCGAAAGCAGGAACTCGAAGAGATATTTGTACATCTGTGTTCATAGCAGCATTATTCACAATAGCCAAAAGCTAGAAACAACTCAAGTGTCCACTGAGAGACAGATGGATAAATATAATGTGGTATACACACACAGTTGGCTGTTTCCCTGGTGGCTCAGAGGTTAAAGCATCTGCCTGCAATGCAGGAGACCTGGGTTCGATCCCTGGGTCGGGAAGATCCCCTGGAGAAGGAAATGGCAACCCACTCCAGTGTTCTTGCCTGAAGAATCCCAAGGATGGAGGAGCCTGGTGGGCTACAGTCCACGGGGTCGCAAAGAGTTGGACACGAATGAGCGGCTTCACTTTCACTTCATACACACACAGTTAGAACTGGACGTCCAAACAGGAAAAGGAGTGCATCAAAGCTGTATACTGTCACCCTACCTATTCAACTTATATGCAGAGTACATCATGGGAAACGCTGGGCTAGATGAAGCACAAGCTGGAATCAAGATTGCCAGGAGAAATATCAATAACTTCAGATATTCAGATGACACCACCCTTATGGCAGAAAGCGAAGAGGAACTAAAAAGCCTCTTGATGAAAGTGAAAGAGGAGAGTGAAAAAGTTGACTTAAAGCTCAACATTCAGAAAACGAAAATCATGGCATCTGGTCCCATCACTTCATGACAGATGGAGAAACAGTGGAAACAGTGTCAGACTTTATTTTCTTGGGCTCTAAAATCACTGCAGATGGTGACTGCAGCCATGAAATTAAAAGATGCTTACTCCTTGGAAGAAAAGTTATGACCAACCTAGAGAGCATATTAAAAAGCAGAGGCATTACTTTGCCAACAAAGGTCCATCTAATCAAGGCTATGGTTTTTCCAGTGGTCATGTATGGATGTGAGAGTTGGACTATAAAGAAAGCTGAGTGCAAAAGAATTGAAGTTTTGAACTGTGGTGTTGGAGAAGACTCTTGAGAGTCTCTTGGACTGCAAGGAGATTCAACCAGTCCATCCTAAAGGAAATCAGTCCTGGGTGTTCATTGGAAGGACTGATGCTGAAAATGAAACTCCAATTCTTCGTCTACCTGATGTGAAGAGCTGACTCATTTGAAAAGACCCTGATGCTGGGAGGGATTGATGGTAGGAGGAGAAGGGGACGACAGAGGATGAGATGGTTGGATGGCATCACCAACTCAATGGGCATGAGTCTGAATAAACTCCAGGAGATGGTGATAGACAGGGAGGCCTGGTATGCTGTGGTTCATGGGGTCGCAAAGAGTCAGATACGACTGAGTGACTGAACTGAACTGAACTGATACACACAATGGGATCTTATTTAGCCTTAAGAAGGAAGGGAATTCCGACACACACTACAGATAGACGTGCCTTGAGGACATTATGCAAAGTGAAGTGACCCAGTCTCAGAAGGATAAATATTGTATTATTTTGTGTACATGCAGTACCTGGAACAGTCTAACTCATAGAGACAGAATGGTGGTTTCTTGGGGCTGGGGAGAGGGATAAGGAGGGAGTTAGTGTTTAATAAGAAGAGTTTCAGTTTTGCAAGATGAGGAGCGTTCTGGGCATGGATGGTGGTGATGGCTGCCCAGCAACGTGAATCTACTTACTGCCACTGAGCTGTATGCTTTCAAATGGTTAAAATGGTAACTTTTATATTAAGTGTATTTCACCATTATTTTTTTAAAAAAGCAAAACAAAAGAAAGAAAGAAAAAGACATGACCTTAGTCCAAGCCTCTGATCCCAGTCTCTCGTCTTCTTGGGCGTTAACTGCGTGCATCCTTCTGTCTCTTTCTTTCCTGGACGTTCAAGCCAGTTTTTTGTTTGTTTGTTTTTTGTTTTTCTTTTCTTCCCCCAGCTCTCTCTCTCTCACCACTTTCCAGTCAATATTCTTCAAATAGCTTTGTGCACTTTATAGAAGCTGGTTTTCACTCCCCAAACACTGTCTTCAGACTTGCATCTTCTGCACTCAATCAGCACCCATCCCTTTCCTAAAATGCTTTTGAGTTCTCATCTGGCTGGCCCTCTGAGCAGCCGGCTCTCCCACCTCACCCCTCCTCCTCCCTTAGATTGTTTCTCCCCCTCTTCCAGTCACACCAGACCCCCGTTCACCTGCTACCGGAGGGCTCACCCCCCACTCCTCTTCAAGGCCTTTGCGGCCACTCCCCCTGTGTTCACGGGTGCTGGGTCCCCCATCCCAGTGCCACCCCGAGTTCTCTTTCATTCCCACTCTGCACGCTTTCTGAGAGCTTGCAACTGTTCTGGCCTTTCCCATCACACGCAGCAGAGATTTCATGCCAGATCTTGGCACCCAGAGCTCCTGGTCTTCTGGACTGTGCCCCTTAGATGTTCCAGATGCATTTCAAATTCAACATGCTTACATGTGAACTCATTTTGGCCCCTCCCTATCACGCACATACAAACTCCTTCTCCTACATTCCGTTGGTTGAAATATCAGAATGGCCATTAAATATTCCAGCCAGAAAGTCCACATCATCTTCTACTTCTCCCTCTCTCTCATGTCCACTTCTCACCGGTTATAATCAGGTCCATGTTACTGATCTGGGGAAAGAGGAAATTCTCAGGTAGGCCAGTGCCCCTGAGAAGAAACTTTATAATGTTCTGCCCAGCTGGGAGGTCAGTGATAAGTTTAATTGTGTGTCAAAAAGAAATATTTTAATGGTGCTCTTTTCTGTGTGTTTGGAAAAAAGTTTGAGTCAATTGCCAGTCATTGGTAACACACGTTTCGGAAGGACGTAGTAATCCTGGGGCTGAGGATGCTCTTTAAAGGCTGCTTTTGTAGCATTCGAACTGTGTTTGTTGTAAAAGTGTGTATTTAATATCAGCAAGAGTGATAAGTTATTTCTAGACGCCCGGGGAAAAACATCTGTGGTTAGACGATAAGGCATCAGTCCTAATGGCCCGAAGCCCTGTTAAGTAGCGAGGAGGAAGTCAGCTGAAGTTTGCCAAGAAGTAGCGAGGAGGAAGCCAGCTGAAGTTTGCCAGGAAGGGCTGGTTGAGGACCCCTTGTCTCCTCCTCTGAAGCCTGCTGGAGGCTGACTCAGGTTTTCAGAGCCCGTCTGAAGCTCAGGGCTTCCCTGGGGGCTCAGATGGTAAAGCGTCTGCCTGCAATGTGGGAGACCCGGGTTCATTCCCTCGGTCGGGAAGATCCCCTGGAGAAGGGAATGGCAACCCACTCCAGTATTCTTGCCTGGACAATTCCATGGACAGAGGAGCCGGGCCGGCTACAGTCCGTGGGGTTGCAAAAAGTCGGACACGACTGAGCGACTGACACTATTTTTGAAGTTCAAACACTTGGCTCACTCGACTCCTGAGGGGATTACATCATCATGTGAGCTAAGATCCCCATCCCTTCCCACACTGCTTGGAGGGAAGCAGGCAATTAGGGGGCGGCGGAGTAAAACTCACGAAGGTGAAAGGGCACTGCTGACCGCTGAACTGCCAGCGCTGTGGCCCGGCCTCTTGGAGAGAGTCGGCACAGGCTCTCGATTCCAGGATGCATGCCTGTGAACGCCGACTTGAAAACAGGACTTTACAGATGTCATGAAAGTAGGATGAAGCCATTGGATCAGATCCTATTCCAAGGACTGGTGTCCGAATAAGAAGAGTAATCTGGACACTGAGAGACACATAAGGAAAGTCATGTAAGACGGAGGCAGAGGCTGGAGTGATGTGTTACAGATCAGGGGAAGCCAGGGGTTGCCGGCAGCAACCAGAAGCCGGGAGGGAAACAGGAAACAGATTCTTCCCTGAAACGTCAGAAGCGGTCTTGGTGTCAGACTTCTAGCCTCCACAACTGTGAGAGAAATGCATTTCTGGTGTGTGAAGCCCCCAGTTTGTGGTACTTTGGAGCAGCGGACTCAGGAGATGAAAATACTGGGAAACCCGTGGATGGGACTGAACAGGAGCCGAAAGGCGGGCGGCCGAGACCCCGTACAGGTGCAAACGGCCGCCGCCCAAACAGCGCTCAGGTCTAGGCCTTCAGGGCCCCTTGACTGGACTCCAGTGGGCTCCTGCCCGTCTCCCTCCTCTCTTCTCACACTGGCACCTCAGGGAAACCCTAAGAGGCAGGGCATGTGCGGAGAGCTGTCTGCAGAGGGCCCAGGTCCGCACCGCGCGCACGCACAGCGAGCGCGCCCCGCTCCGTGTCTCCGCCCTCATCCCGGTCCTCCGAGTGGTGCTCACTGGAAACCCCGTCTGGGGGCTTGGGCAGACTCCAGCCCAGGGAAGCCGAGTCCTTAGCCTGAGGTCACACGGTAGAAATTGAACTCTGATCTAGCTGACCCTTTGCTCTGTCCTCCACACTGGATTTGCTTGGGTGGGGTGGGGAGGGCCGGGAACCACGCTTCAAGCCTGGAAGGAGCAAGCAGAGTCCCTGAAAGAGACAGATCATCCATCTCAGTCATTTGAAACCGGGAAGAAGACGCCTCATCTTCATTTCGCAGTGGAGAAACTGAAAGCTGAGAGTCGCTTTGAGCTGGAACCGGAAGCACCCAGTTTCTACTCTGTTTCCCGCACCAATCCGCAGGCCGCTCAGCATCCTCCTCCACCACCTCCCCTCCTGGACTGTGAGGAGACCCCACTCTGCTGCTGCCAGCCAGATCTCCTGGAGAAATCGAAGGCTAAGCTTACCGGCTCGATCGCCGGCTTGTTATCAGTAACTTTCCCAAGAGTGCAGTGAGAGTTAATGTTTATAAAGTGTTCTGGAAGCCTCCGATAAAAGACGGTCAATGGCATTAACAGGTTCTGCAGGCCCGCGTTTCCCTTGACTTGATGGATACACGTCCCTCTTACGCAGTAGGTGGATTCTGCTTCCGATGAACCGAGCTCATTAATTAGGATCCTGTCTGCAGTTTATTGTGAAGGATGCTTGATTATTAACGCAGTTAGGACCCTCAGCCAGCCCCCGGACTAGCTCACTGTACAGGAGCTGGGGGAAGGAGGTAGCGTCCTTGAACTCATTGTGCTCCTAGTTGCTATATTCAAGCCCACTATCTCGTACCGACAGGCAGCTGCAGCTCTAATAAAATGGGGCGGTGGCTGATTGCAGCCAGGCTTTCTTCAGGCCATTGGCAGTGAGCACAGCATTGAGCAATGTGTCACTTAGTAGTCCTCCGCTATTTCCAGACAAGAGCTTGATTCTGGACCTGCAGCACCTCTGTATACCATTTCCACTCAAGATCTCATAGGCATTTTAAAGCAAAATCAAGTTTTTTTACCTATCTGCAATCAAGAGGCTATTTACATTAGTCAGAAAAGCTGCCGTCCTTTTAAGGCAATTCTTCACAATGCTGGTGGGACATTGGAAGCCTCTTAGGGAACTTTAAAAAATCAGATACCCAGGCCCCAACCTCAGAAATGTTGATTCATTTGCCCTACGGATCAGCCATCGATATCCCAGTGTTTGTGCATGTGTGTCTCTGTGTGTTTTCTTTCTTTTAATCAATAGACTTTGTTGAAGCAATTTTAGGTTTACAGAAAAACTGAGCAGAGTCCCCATATGTGTTTGTTAGTTGTTCAGTCATGTCTGACTGACTCTTTGGGACCCCATGGACTGTAGCCCACGGGGCTCCTCTGTCCACGGAATTTTCCAGGCAAGAACACTGGAGCGGGTTGCCATTCCCTTCTCCAGGGGATCTTCCCGACCCAGGGATGGAACCTGGGTCTCCTGCACTGCAGGCGGATCCTTTACCATCTGTGCCACCACAGAAGCTAATATACACCTTTAGCACAGTTAAAATCTGGAACACTGAGAGCATCAAACCGCACCCATATGTCATACAGAGTATTTGTCAGCGCCCAGAGTGATTCCCATGTGCAAGCAGGACTGAGGATTCAGTGGTGTTACCACTGCCTTCACCACTGGGACTCAACAGCCTTTTAAGAAATCATTTCTGATTAAACCACAGCCCAAAGTCCTTCAGGTTTTCCCAATACCTTTCCTTAAAGTAACAGCCCGTGCTTGAGGATGGGACTGGCATTCACTCAGATGAAGATGGCGCTGCTCACCATCACGGTTTATGCTTTCAGATTGCATAACCAGGGGCCTTATCAGTTATTACAGGTCTTGGAGGCCTCTTCCTTGTTAGATTAAAAAATATATAAAGACATAATATAATAGAGATAATGTAGTGGGTTTTCTAGAACTCTTTGAAAATGATTGATGATTTTCAGAACCAAAGAAAAATTAATATATTACTTCCAAAAACAAGTTACTTTAATATTTTAGCATAAGTGGTTTTGCTGGAAAGATAATTGAGTGAAGGCAGAAATCCATTTGTTAGAGAAGAGAAAATGTGAAAAAATGTTTTACACCATCCAAAAGACAGCTACACACTTAATCAAGTCTTTTGGGTCCCTAATCATTCATTCATTTTTTTCATTAAACAAATATTTGTTAAGCACCTACTATGTTCCAGGTTTTACATGCTATGGAGAATTAATGAACCAAATAGGCAAGAGAACTGCTTTTATAGAGTGTATATTCTGGTGGCATATTAGAATACATGTCCACTTTCAAAAAGATTATTGAAATTGTCTAACAACAGTTGGATATTTTTGGAAATGTGAAATGCTATGTACATTCTAAACATTATTGATATTGATATCACTATGGCCTTTCATCACACTGACATCAAGATACTAAGGAAACTCTAAACTTCACTATGAAATATGCTTAATTGTTGAACTTTTACTTTAGAGAAAGCTGCTATGCTTTGATACCAGTGTGTTGTAATAGTTGGCTTGTTGAAGCATAAATCATAAATCAGATAAAGTGTGAAAGTGTTAGTTGCTCAGTTGTGTCCAACCCTTTGTGACCCCATGGACTGTGACCCACTAGGCTCCTCTGTCCTTCGAATTCTCCAGGCAAGAATACTGGAGTGGGTAGCCATTCCCTTCTCCAGGAAATCTTTCTGACCCAGGGATCGAACCTGCATTACAGGCAGATTCTTTACCATTTCTGAGCCACCAGGAAAGCCCATATAATAAAGTACAGAAAAGAAATGAACTCAAATTCCTTTCATAAGGTTAACAGCTCACGCATATCTTGGGTCTATTGAAGCTGATAGACATGTTTATAAACTTGTTAAGAGGAACTGCTGTCTTTGTTTACTGAAGGGCACTAGCATCCATCAGTTAGCTTATGCTGCATAACAAACTTCCCTGAAAAGGAGGAGCTTAAAGCACCCCCGTTTAGCTCAGAAGTCTGTACATCAGCGGGGAGCATCTTCTCAGCCGGCTCAGCTGATCTGTGTTGGGCATTCTCATATGCTGCCGTCACCTGGCGAGAGGGCCCTACTCACAAGACTGGTGGTTGGAAGACTGGCTCGTCTGGGCCCCCACAGCCGGAGTGGCCCCTCTCTTCTCCTTGTGACTCCTCATCCTCCAGTGGGCTAGCCTGGACATCTTCACATGGTGGTCTCGGGGTTCCACAAAACAGAGAGCAAGTCCCAGTGTTCAGCTACTGTTTGAGTCTGAGACTGTGTCCCATTGACCAAAGCAACTCACACACCCAAGCCCAGAGTCAGTGTGAGAGGGCAGAAAAGGAAATTATTATGGCCCTCTGTTCAAACAACTACCCCAGTATCCCATTACAGGATATAGGTTTCTAGGTGAGAATCTCCCAGAAAATGCTGTAAGAGAAGTTCCCTTCTTTGCTCCTGGGCCCCAAATCCATAAACACTCAGATACACTCAATCTATTCACTGTCCCCAGTGAACAGAATCCAGGGAAGATTGTACCTTCTTGCAACACTCCCCTTCATGCAGTCTGGCACCTGGAGGTCCTAAGCCACTTTAAGGGGGCCTCATAAATTTCATATACACCCCTAATCTCCAAGGGAACCAGACCCCTGCACTTTTAAGAGAAGAGAATGATGTCTGTGATTCTGTTGTGAATCTCTCTCTCCCAGAACTCAAGCCTACAATATCATCCTCTCCCTTCAGCCAAAAGTATGAGGGGATCACTGTTAGAACCACTTGTAGGGAGAGGGTTGCAGATCTGGAGCACACGGAGACCAGGATCAAGAAAGAGGTTCAGGAAAAAGAACAATATACCTCCTGGGCCGACTCAGACTAGAACTAAGAGCAACTGTGTGTGTTAGTTGCTAAGTCGTGTCCGATTCTTTGTGACCTCACGGTCTGTAGCCCGCCAGGCTCCTCTGTCCATGGGATTCTCCAGGCAAGAATACTGGAGTGGGTTGTCATTTTCTTCTCCGTGGGATCTTCCTGACCCAGGGATCGAACCCCAGCCTGCTGCATTGCAGGCTGATTCTTTACCATCTGAGCCATAAGGGAAGCCCAAGAGCAAGTATAGCGAGGCAGGTAAAAACCCGAAGAATCTCCTCTAGCACCTGCATCTCTTTATTTGAAAATTACATTTAAGATTTTGTTTCATCTGGGCTTTGTTACTGAGTTTGAGTATTTTTTTTGCAAGTAACTCTCTACCCTTGGACAGGAGGAGTACAGTCCACTCATTAGGAGGGCAGACCTCACTTCCTTTCCCTCCCTGCTAAGTGGTAGACACTTAGTACTTATCATCTGTGTAACCCTGAGCAAGTTAGGCCATGTGAGCCTTAAGTTTCTCCACGAGGGTTCTCCAGAGAAATAGAACCAGTATGTATAGATACGTGGATATGGATAGAGACACAGATATTTTAGAGAGAAAGATCGCAAGGAACTGGCTCACACCACTGTGGGAGCTGGCAAATCTGAAATCTGTAGGACTGGTTGCAGGCTGGATTCTGATGAGTCGATGTTGAAGTTAAGTCAGGGCTGTCCAGGGCAGCAGGCTGGAAACTCAAGCAAGCTTTCTGCATTGCATTCTTGAGGGTGATTTCTTCTTTGAGGGTGACCTCAGTTTTTGCTCTTAAGGCTTTCAACTGATTGGACGAGGCTCACTCAAATTATGGAAAATAATCCACTTCACTCAAAGTCTACTGTTTTAAATGTTAAGCACATCTAAACAGGGATTCCCAGGTGGTGCAGTGGTAAAGAATCTGCTTGGCAATGCAGGAGACACTGGAGACGAGGATTTGATCCCTGAGTCGGGAAGATCCCTTGGAGGAGGAAATGGCAACCCACTTCAGTACTCTTGCCTGGAAAACCCCATGGACAGAGGAGCCTGGTGGGCTACAGTCCATGGGGTCGCAAAGAGTCGGACATGACTGAGCACACACACACATCTAAAACATACCTTTAGAGCAGTGTCTGGACTCGTGTTTGACCAAATTGATTATCACACCACCCATCAGCAGGGAGAAAAGTAGCACATACATCAGAGAACTGCAATGCAGTGAAGCATACAAAACAGGGAGGATGGCTCCTAGCGTTGATCTTGCTCATCATTATTCCTGTCCGTATCCTGTGTTTACAGGAAAGCTGGCCATTCATGTAATCGGGGCTCTCTAGTTTGAGGAAGGGGTGAGCAGAAAGCTTGGTGGATTTATGACAGGTTGTTTTATTCCTTACAGAACAAGAGCAGGGCCTTTGGGGTTGGTTTGAAATTGATGTTTGTTTTCAAAAGAAAAGGAATTTTAAAAGAGCTCTGATCCTCTAAGACTGAACGATTGCTTTAGAGACCCATCACCTAGCAACAGAAAGATAATACCTTCTCTCCTTCAACAGGTAAACCTCTGGCTTATCTAATTGAAATTTCAGGCTTCCTGCTACACTCCTAAAAAAAAAAACGATCACTTTAAAGAGTTCAAAGCATACAAACCAAACAAAGTCAGATTTGAATGTACCACTTTTCAGATGGCAGGCTAATGAGATTTTCACTGGGAGAAGAGATTTGAAGCTTTCAGCTCATAATTTGAGCAGCTTTGTTCCACTGGCATTCATTGAATTTCACCAAAAAGACTGCAGTCAAATTCCTTTTTTGACTCCTGTCTGGGGATCAAAGATAAGTGTTAGAAAAAGCAACAAAGTATAAATTGTAAGAAAATAAAGAATTATCTAGACTTTTCACCAGGCTGAGTTGTCTGTTATTCTTTCCTCCCGCCCCCTCCCATATTCACTGCAAATATCATCCATTCTGCCCCTGAAATGACTGCTCCTTCCTGCTTTTCCATCCCACCGCCACCGCCGTTGTCAGAGATCCTGATCCAGCTTCCTGACCAGACGGTCCCGTCTCACCTGGTCTTCACACACTTGGCTGGTTTATTCTAAGACACGGACGTTCCTCTTTCTACTCTGCTTAAAAGTTGTATTGCTTTTTTCCCAGCAAGTTCAAACTCCTTTACCTAGCATTTAAGACTGCCTGTGATCTGACCTCAGATTTTCTTTCCAAGTTTATTTCTATTCTTTCTATCCAGCAATTCTATCCAAACACAAATTTGTCCTCCCCAAACAAATCCTATGCCTTTTTGACTCCACACCTGCTTGTACTTGAACATTCTCAAATGCCCTCTCCTTGAGTCCTAGTACAGTTGACCCTTAAACACACAGGTTTGAACTGCATGGGTCCACCTGTGTGTGGATATTTTTCAAGAGTCAGTGCTACAGGCGACACTACACAGTCTGCCACTGGCTGAATCCATGGGTGTGGAGGAACCTCAGGTGGTGAAGACCGACTATAAACTACTGCAGATCAACCCCCACACTTCTCGAAGGTCAGCTGTAACTGAAGGTCAGATGCCACATCCTCCTTGACGTTCCTTCTCCTAAGTAGTAGACTCACCTCTTGGTTACTACTCTGTTGTGATATTATTACATTTAGAGAAGCCAGTAGGCCACCATGGTTAAGAGCACAGCCTTGGAGGTAGAGAACTGGGTTTGGGCCCAGCTCCGCTGCTTCCTAGCTGTGTTAGCTTGGGCAGACTGCTTACCTTCCCTGAGTCACACCTCCATGTTTGTCTGTTTTGAGACCCAAGGAAGCCCGCGATTGTGAATGTTGAATGAATTAAATTATGAAAAGTGCTTAGCACAAAGCCTGGCGTGTGGCTGATAGTCTGTAACTTAACTCCTATTTTATAAAAACACATTTAACCTTGATTATAGTCTGCATATTCTCCATCTCCTTCATCCGCTGTAAAATCTCTGGAGAGCACACACTGTTACAGTAATCACACCGAGTTCTACCTCCCACAGCGCCTGCCATGCACTGGCACTCACAAAAAACGTTTATTCCAAATCATGCTCCCCGCAGCCTTCCCTAGGTGAGAGAAAGGAAGGCTAAGACTCGCATGTGAGGGAGGAATTCACATTCCACGGGGCAGAGCAGAGAACGTGAGTTGAGTGACGCCAGTACGGGAGAGAAACATTAATGCCACATGCCCATCTGCTGTGTGGGTGTGCAGGGACCAGGTTAATGGACCTTCAGATAATTCAAGAAAAGTTAGAAACCCAGATGTTTGGAAGAAATAACCAGATTTTTAAATACTGACAAGATAAACAGGGTTGTCGGTCAAACAGAACAGTTTCTGGGGACTTCCCTGGTGGTTTAGTTGTTAAGATGCCATGTTTCCAATGCAGGGGCCATGGGTTCCATCCTCAGTCGGGGGAACTAAGATTCCCACATGCCACACAGTGCGGCCGAAAAACAAACAAACAATGACAACAGCAGTTTCTGGCCGAGTGGGACGACTGTCCCGCACTCTGACCAGTGAGCCTGGCAGCTGGAGGGAAGTCCACTCTCCTCCTGAGCCTCTGCGTTTCAAGTGGCTCTGGTTTTACTCCACGCAGAATGTATTTAACCCTGGTTAAACTGATCCTAGATGTCACGCATTTACTTTGCATAATTCCTTACTGTTGAGAGGATTTTAAGATACGCATCCTCCCCCATTAATTTTGCTTTGTCAACAGTAATTGTCCCGAGCAGTGGCCAGGCTGGTTAGAGCTGTGGAAGGGGGTGGGCTGTGATCCATGGAACTCTGTTTGCTGAGAGCAAATGGCAGAGCTCTGAGTCACGCCTGAGGCCTCTCTGGCTGCCTCGGGAGAAAGCTCTTGTCCAGGGTTATGAAAGTGTTACTGCATTCCTCCCCATTTACACGTTATTTCCTTTTTCAGTGATGGCAAAATATACGCCATATTTGCCCCTGGAGCCTTGTACGGTGTGCCATCAGGGGCGTTACGTACACTCACACTGCTGTGCAACCACAGCCTCCACTTCCAGAACTTTCTCGTCATCCTAAAGAGAAACCAGTACGCATGACAGGGGCTCCCGATTCCTCCCTTGCCATCCCTGGGAGTCTCTGTTCCACTCCCGTCTCCATGAGCCTGCTGCTCGGGACCCCTCGGGTGAGTGGAGTCAGGCACCTCCCTGCTTCTGCGTCTGCCCTGTAACACTTGGCATAATGGTTTCCAAGTCCACCTATGCTGTAGCAAGTACCCCGTCTACTTTTAATTTTGCTCCTTTCCCTGTGTTTCCTTCACCCCTTTCCCTATTTTAATGGTAAATATATCCCTCGTGGCTCAGATGGTAAAGAATCCGCCTGCAGTGTGGGAGACCTGGCTTCAGTCCCTGTGTTGGGAAGATCCCCTGGAGAAGGGCACGGCTACCCACTCCAGCATTCTGGTCTGGAGAATTCCATGGACTATGTAGTCCTTGGGGTCGCAAAGAGTCGGACATGACTGAGTGACTTTCATTTTCATATACAAAAAAAGGATATTGCTTTAGCATAAAAACCACTAAGGATAACATTCAAAGCTTTAATTCTCTTAAAGATAAAGAATCTTGATTTGAACCCTGGCACCACCATTAACTGGGGTAGCACTAGAGACAAAGAGCCCACCTCCCAGTGCATAAGAGATTCGGGTTCCATCCCTGAGTTGGGACGATCCCCTGGAGGAGAGCGTGGCAACCCACTGCAGCATTCTTACATGGAGAGTCCCGCGCACAGAGGAGCCTGGCGGGCTACGTCCATGGGGTCGCAAAGAATCAGACAGGACTGGAGCAGCTTAGCACACACACGCCACCATGAACTGCGTGTATGGCTCCAGGAGTGTTATCTGACCTTTCTGTTCTTTAGAATCCTCCTCTGAAAAACCATGGTAGTAATTTGTGTGTGTGGTAATATCCGGTGTTATACACAAGCATACATGAACACTGCACACCCATTTATTCTGAAGACTTTTAGTAATTTCATCTTCTTGAAAATTGACTAGGGCTGGTCACATACAATATGCACATTATATATATATATTCCAAATAATTTTTAAATAATCTAAATACTTTCCTTGAATAAGTCCTTGTTAGTAGACACTGACTCTTCACTACGCAGGGACAGAGAGACCCAGGGCTACTAGAGGCAGAGAAAGAGGCCAGGCGTCCCCCCGAGGCAGACGGCGGTCCCGTCCCGTCTCCACACTGAAGGTTGGGAGCCGGGGACACGCCACTGCAGGATGGATCGCAGTGACACCGGCGAAGGGCTCCTCAGAGAGCCGGCTCCAGGACGCGCGCCGGGGAAGAGGCTACGGAGCTAGCGGGAGAGACCGAGCAGAAGGCAGCGGCGTCAGCCTTGGCTAACGTCGCCTGGAACCTCCTGAAAAGCTGAACTGTGGCGTCAGTGGCAAGGCTGTAGAAGAAACATAAGCAAATGGAGTGCTTCTT
The DNA here is from genome assembly GCA_006410535.1 of Litocranius walleri. Lineage (NCBI taxonomy): Eukaryota > Metazoa > Chordata > Mammalia > Artiodactyla > Bovidae > Litocranius > Litocranius walleri. The sequence goes on along the minus strand of SJYG01000387.1, from coordinate 1,260,745 downwards.
TATTATTCTTTCTGGCCTTCACAGTCTTTCACTCAACAGGTGCCGATGAGCGTCCGCTAGCAACCGAACTGTGTCACTAACACATGGCCTGTGTTTAAGCTTTCCCAGTCATTTTCACAAACTTCACTATCGTGTCTGCTCCCCAGGGTACCCATGTGAGGTAGTAAATAAGCGTTATTAGCCCATCTGACAAACGAAGAAACTGAAGATCAAGAGAGTGAACTTAATCCCCCCTCTGCCCACCCAGGGCGTCACAGATACCAAGCTGCGACGGCTCAGCTTAGACGCAAATCTTCTTACTCTGGCCCAGGGGTGCCTTCCAACCCACCCAACGACATCATGTTGTCGTTCAGATGCTCAGCTGTGTCTCTTTGTGACCCCGTGGACTGCAGTGTGCCAGGCTTCCCTATCCGTGATATCATAGTCCAAAACAATATCCCTATTTGCAGATCCCCAGGAAGTGTAAGTCTGCCTGGCAGTGGGCTCTCTGTCAGGGGAATGGAAAATTTTCAGGGAAAATGTAAATTTTAGCAGTTTGTGGAATTCTCTAACTCATTGATCTAGACACAGATGGGAAGGAACGCAGAGCTGTTTCCGGTTTGTTTTATCAACAAGCATTGAATCTTATTTATTTGCACACGGCTCTGGCACAGTTGAAGCTGCTTAGTCATTCAGTCGTGTCTGACCCTTTGCGACCCCATGGACTATAGCCTGCCAGTCTCCTCTGTCCATGGGATTTCCCAGGCAAGAAGACTGGAGTCGGTTGCCATTCCCTCCTCCTCCAGGGGATCTTCCTGATCCAAGGATCAAACCTATATCTTCTGAGCCTCCTGCACTGGAAGGCAGATTCTTTGCCACTGAGCCACCAGAGATACCCTTGGCACAGTTAATAACAAGGATTTATGGGGCCTTCCGGGGTGGCCTGCAATGTGAGAGACCCGGGTTTGATCCCTGGGTTGGGAAGATCCCCTGGAGAAGGGAATGGCTACCCGCTCCAGCATTCATGCCTGGAGAATCCCACGGACAGAGGAGCCTGGTGGGCTACAGTCCTTGGGGTCACAAAGAGTAGGACACATGACTGAGCAACTGACATTTTGACTTTTTTTCAAGGGGTGACTTCTCTCCCTGCTGCAGGAGTAAGTATCTGTAAAATCTCCGCCTTAGATGGAAAGGCTGATTGGGCCATGAAGATCTGTCTTGATCACTAAGGGAAACCAAAAAGCATTTGGTGACCCTTTTAGGCTTCATTCTCTTTCAATCTCCTCTGCCATCTGCTGCGCTGGACGGCGAGCTGGTGTTCAGCCCATTTACACTCTCACTGTGTTTGGGGTCTCCACTCACCTGCATCCCTGACACGAGTCCCTCCAAAAAGGCAAAGTCACCTCTTCCCCTCTTGCTCTGTTAATCATTTATTTGTGGCTCCCAGACCTACTGTGAATGTCAAAAGATGTTTTCCATTCAGAATCAAATCTGGCTGATCCCACCCCTATATTTATAAGAGCAGGTCTCTGTTTCCTTGCTGCAGAAAGGGATATTTTCCGTTTAGAGAGCTCTTTGGGCTGAGCGCCCCACTCAAAGGCACATTGTTCTGATGATGCTTTTCTAAAATCAGTCCCTTTATCCCAACAGACTTTGTGAGAGTCTGTTGGGATAAATGGCCTTGAGACACAATGAACCCCCACCTCCCACCTCTCTCCCACCCCATAAGCTGGCAGGGCAAGCAGCCTTAACGAAGGCTGTTCAGCTGCTAAGTTGTATCCAGCTCTTTGTGACCCCAGGATGGCAGCACGCCAGGCTTCCCTGTCCTTCACAATCTCTCAGAGTTTGTTCAGACTCATGTCCCTTGAGTCACTGATACATCCAACCATCTCATCTCCTGTCGTCCCCTTCTCCTCCCACCTTCAATCTTTCCCAGCATCAGGGTCTTTTCCAATGAGTCAGCTCCTTGCATTAAGTGGCCAGAGTATTGGAGCTTCAGCCTCAGCATCAGCCCTTCCAGTGAATATTCAAGGTCGATTTCCTGTAGGATGGACTGGTTGGATCTCCTTATACTGGCAATTCGTTTCCTGAACCTTCACGGGAGAGACTGCTGAAATCTGGATCCTAGACCCTCCTGCATCCGTGGGGAAAGCCCAGCTGGAGAAAAAGCACCTTAGAAGTCAGCCAAGAGAGGAAACCCCGAGTCCGTGTCCTCTAGCAGAACGCCTCTCCGCTGGCGAAACCCGCACTTGCTGATTGGCCTGGCCATGCTTCCCCGCTCCTCCCCTGCTGCCTCCCATGGGTGGGGGTTCACCCTGCGAGGACTCTTCATGCAGGTCAACTTCCTCACTTTACGAAGAGGAAAACAGAGGTGCGGAGAGAGGACGTGAGCGGCTCCAAGGCCGCCAGCCAGCGAGTGACGAGGACAGAGGACAGCGAGCTGCCTCCTGAGTCGAGGAGGGGCTTGAAAGGCGGACCAGGGCCGGCACCCTCCTCCCTCCTCCCCAGCTCTGAGTCAGCACCTTTCTCCTGAGTGGGAGCCTCTGGTGGATCTTCAAGCTGGGTTCCTCTCTCGTTTGTTCCTTTCTGAGCCCCTCTTCGTGGAGACCAGCGTCTTTATTTCCTCCTCGAAGCAGGTTGACCTACGAGAGACCTTCCAAGGCACACCGATTCATCCACCTCCCGGAGCCCTTCCCTTTGTGAATCATAAAATACGGCGTAGACAGCGGCCAGGGCTTTGTCGAGTGGTTAGGGGCACGCGTCACCTCTGGGTCCCTGCCCTGGCCCTGCGAGGGCCAGTTTCTGATGCCCCTCTCACCCAGGGATTCCTCCTGGTGTGTGTCAAATAAAAAGCAAGCAGCACGAACCTAAAATGTCAGGATCCAAGCAAACTGCAAGACTAGCCTGCTTAGCCAAGCATTTCTGGGACGGAAGAGCCCTTTTGACAAATGCTTTTAGACTGCTCGCTCTCCGTCCAGCACCAGGTCTTGTTTGCCAGCCCTGAGCAGGTCATTCATATGTGCTCAGAATCCTGGGGTAATGGGCGTGCTGTCGAGGTAAATGGAATAAACAAATTAGTGCTTGAGCTTCTCAAATAAATCCAGCCACATTAGACACACCTAAAGTCGCTCAGTCTGGAAGAGAGCAAAGTGGAGACTGTCATGAAATGAGAGACAGGTTTTTGTTTCAGAAAAAGCAAGAAGAGCAGAAAAAAAAAAATTCACTCAAAAGGCATGAAAATGTTCAAGAAATAAAGCGGGTCGTGTTTTCACAGAGATAGTCATGATTATTTTTGAGGCCTTGTCTCCCAGCTGCCTTTTTCCGTAGCCCCAACGCAGCTTATATTCCTAGAGCCTTCCATGAGATTTGCGTTGCAGGCCTTTTTAAAAGTGACAGTGACAGTTACTTGACAATTACTGCATGTGCCCAAAGAGAAGATAAGGCTGTCACGCCTCAGAAAGTCACCCTTCGGAGAGGAGGGAGCAGGGCAAATTCTCGCGTCCTTATCGTCTTTCCTGACACACTTCTCTTGCGAGTTTCTGCTTGAGCTAGGGACACACGCGCCCAGGCGCAGAGTCATGCTTGGCTGAGACCCCACAGCATACCAGGTACTGCTCTAAGGTCGCTGCCTGTATTAACTGTTTAAATTCTTACGCCAGGACTATAAATCTCTTTATCACCTTCATTATCATATGAGGAAACTGCCAGTTTTAGACTCTTAAGAGGTCATCTGAGAGCTGTTCTTTTAAGAGGCAAAAGAGAAAAATCAACAAAGACTTCAAATGTACTGTACAGTTAAGGTCAATTACGTTCAAAATAAACATTTAGGGAATTCTCTGGTGGTCCAGTGGTTAGGACTCCACACTTTCACCGCCGGGAGCCCAGGTTCAGTCCATGGCCAGGGAACTAAGATCCTGTAACCTGTGTGGTGTGGCCTAAAAAAATAAACAAATAAAGGAAATATTTGACATCTAGGCCTTTAAAAGTTTATATATTTAAGTTGGCCTAAACTGCATTTTTCTCTTTTAGATCTTTCAACCGGGAGGATAAAGTGAGACCTTGTAATCGGGATTATTTTCTGCTTCAGCATATGCAGTCTTGACTGAGCACAAACCATCTTTGGAAGACCACGCTGGCAGCAGTAGGGAAAACTGGTGACGTCATATTTGGATGTTACCGCCAATCCAGTCTCATCCTTACCCAGACCATGCCCCCTCCTCTTCAGTACACGCCACGTGCCACAGTTTAATGCGACAGAATACGGTGTGGTCACATATTCCTGTAAATGGACTATGAGGACACACACATCTATAGGTGGTCAGAGTGAGGGGCCTGGTGCAGACTTGGCATCAGTGGATTCGGATTAGCAAGCGAAGCTGCCATGCCAGTCAGCCTTGAGCAGGAACATTTCAAGGAAGAGGATATGACTTTATTGCAGGAAGACAGCTGAACAGGAACAACTCATTAAAATGGGTTTGATGGGCAGGAAGGAGAAAGCAAACGATTCTCCAGCGCAACAGCAAGACTCGAAGTGCAGAAAGTGATGAGCTCTGCGAAGAAGTGAGCCCCACCCACCTCGGGTGTCCCAAAGGTGAGGGTGCACGGAGCCTAGGGTTGCTGAGTCATCTCAGCAGACAGGTGCCACACACCCTCCCCCACTCAGCCCCTTCTTGTGGAGCACTGATCGCTCCACCAGGCGCTGGGTGCATGGCGAGTGCAGAGCATGGAGAGCACCCCAGCCCACCAGGGACAGACCCCAGGCGGGGTCAACGGGATCTCCCGGGTCAGTGGCACCGGGGCCTGAATCCTTTTGTCCAGTGTACCATGCCTGCTAGCCACTTAGGAGCCTTCTTGGTTATTGGATCGACTCTCACGGTATCAAATTGCTTGTGATCAAGTAACTCTTATTTTACTTAACAATGACCCCAAAGGCCAAGAGTCGCGATGCTGGCAATTCAGATATGCCAAAGACAAGCCATAAAGTGCTTTAAGTGAAAAGGTGAAAATCTTCAACTTCACAGGCAAAGGTATGCTGAGGTCGCTGAGATCTACAGTAAGAATAAATCTACCCATGAAATCGTGAAGAAGGAAAAGAAATTTGATAGTCTTCCTGTTGTCTCTCACACTGCAGAAGTTATGGCCACAGCGCTTGATAAATGTTTAGTGAAGCTGGAAACGGCACTAACTTGGTGCAACAAGGTATTTTGAGAGGGCGGGGGGGCGACCACACTCACACAGCGTCGCGTACGGCAGGCGGCTGCGGTCGGTCTATGTCACCGTTTTCCTGTGTGTTCTCTCATTACTAGTTGCTGTTGCTGGCCTCTTACTGTGCCGAGTTTATAAATGGAACGTCACTGCAGACACGCAAGCGCCAGAAGGTGCAGTCTGCATGCGGTCCAGCGCCGCCCATGGCTTCAGGCTTTCACTGAGGGTCTGGAACGTCCTCCTTGGCTGATAATCAGAGACCACTGTATTACAACTATTGATTTCATTCTGTGAAATTTATATTTCTAATTAAAATAATATGCTATGAAATGGAAAAAAATTTTTCAAGTGTTTTGCATATGTTTGTAAATTCCTTTGTTTGCCTGATTCTCTACCCAGTGGTTCTCAAAGTATGGCCCTCTGCCCACTGTGGGGCCAAGAGGTCTTCCACATGGGTGGCCTCCTCCAACCCCAAAACTTTTCCTTAAATGCCTGAATGAGAGCAACTCATTAATAACTGCCTAAAGTAATACTCAAAATTCTCTAAGCCAGGCTTCAGCAATACATACATGACTCGTGAACTCCCTGATGTTCAAGCTGGTTTTAGAAAAGGCAGAGGAACCAGAGATCAAATTGCCAACATCCATCGGATCATCGAAAATGCAAGAGAGTTCCAGAAAAACATCTATTTCTGCTTTATTGACTATGCCTACCTTTGACTGTGTGGATCACAATAAACTGGAAAATTCTGAAAGAGATGGGAATACCAGACCACCTAACCTGCCTCTTGAGAAATCTGTATGCAGGTCAGGAAGCCACAGTTAGAACTGGACATGGAACAATGGACTGGTTCCAAATAGGAGAAGGAGTACATCAAGGCTGTATATTGTCACCCTGCTTATTTAACTTATATGCAGAGTAAATCATGAGAAACACTGGGCTGGAAGAAACACAAGCTGGAATCAAGATTGCCAGGAGAAATATCAATAACCTCAGATATGCAGATGACACCACCCTTATGGCAGAAAGTGAAGAGGAGCTAAAAAGCCTCTTGATGAAANAGAAATCTGTATGCAGGTCAGGAAGCCACAGTTAGAACTGGACATGGAACAATGGACTGGTTCCAAATAGGAGAAGGAGTACATCAAGGCTGTATATTGTCACCCTGCTTATTTAACTTATATGCAGAGTAAATCATGAGAAACACTGGGCTGGAAGAAACACAAGCTGGAATCAAGATTGCCAGGAGAAATATCAATAACCTCAGATATGCAGATGACACCACCCTTATGGCAGAAAGTGAAGAGGAGCTAAAGGGCCTCTTAATAAAGGTGGAAGAGGAGAGTGAAAAAGTTGGCTTAAAGCTCAACATTCAGAAAACGAAGATCATGGCATCCGGTCCCATCACTTCATGGGAAATAGATGGGGAAACAGTGGAAACAGTGTCAAACTTTATTTTGGGGGGCTCCAAAATCACTGCAGATGGAGACTGCAGCCATGAAATTAAAAGATGCTTACTCTTTGGAAGAAAAGTTATGACCAACCTAGATAGTATATTCAAAAGCAGAGACATTACTTTGCCGACTAAGGTCCGTCTAGTCAAGGCTATGGTTTTTCCTGTGGTCATGTATGGATGTGAGAGTTGGATTGTGAAGAAGTCTGAGTGCCAAAGAACTGATGCTTCTGAACTGTGGTGTTGGAGAAGACTCTTGAGAGTCACTTGGACTGCAAGGAGATCCAACCAGTTCATTCTGAAGGAGATCAGCCCTGGGATTTCTTTGGAAGGAATGATGCTAAAGCTGAAACTCCAGTACTCTGGCCACCTCATGCCAAGAGTTGACTCATTGGAAAAGACTCTGATGCTGGGAGGGATTGGGGGCAGGAGGAGAAGGGGACAGAGGATGAGATGGCTAGATGGCATCATGGACTCGATGGACGTGAGTCTGAGTGAACTCCGGGAGACGGTGATGGACAGGGAGGCCTGGCGTGCTGCGATTCATGGGGTCGCGAAGAGTCGGACACAACTGAGCTACTGAACTGAACTGATACGTGTTTTGATAAGCTCAGTATTTTTAAACTGAAATTAGTGCTTTTGCGAGTTGAGAGAGTTTATGCATGGCTCCAATTCAGTGTTTTACTAATTCTGTGTTTTATTAACAGCGCAAGGCTCCTGCTGCACACGTGCATATGCAAATAGCCGAATTCCTGCAATTTGGGGGAAGGATGGGTGTTCATTATCAGCACTGCCTTGAATGATCATATTTTTTAATTGCTGCTCTTGTGCTGCTTAATAGCAAATTGTTGTTCGTTTTGCTCATCATTATCAATTTAGTTTGTTGTGGGTTGTTTTTAACCCCACAGTACGTAGTAATGAATATGTATGAATTTTTAGGCTAATTTTCCAAACTCTCTCTGGTCTCTAAGCACTGGTTCGAGTGTGGATCATCCATACCCTTATTATCACAGCAGATGCACACGCGCTCGGCCCTGAGATCTGCTGATGTGAGAGCGTCTCTCCGGCAGTGCGGGCAGTGCGTGGGATTTTAGCAGGCAGATTACGCACAATATGCTCTCAAGGTAAATCTAATACAAGTATTGGCTTATTCTACACTTGTATGTAAAGTAATTGTTTTAAAATTGAAAAAGCAAACATGAGTTACTGTTTTAATTTTACTAAATAATGTGTGCTCAGTTGTGTCCAACCGACTCTTGCAACGCCATGGACTGTAGCCCGCCAGGCTCCTCTGTCCATGGAATTTTTTCAGGCAAGAATACTGGAGTGGGTTGCCAGTTTCTCCTTCAGGGGATTTTTGCGACCTAGGGATCAAACCTGTGTCTCCTGCTTGTCAGGTGATTTCTTTACCACTGAGCCACCTGGAAAGCCTTATTACATAACAATAAGCACTTAATGCATTTTTAAAACCAGATTTTGATGATGTGGGGTAAATAAAAATTGTGAATCATTTTCAAGGTCAGAATTCCCCAAACTGTGTTCTCACAGATGTTAATAGATTTTCTGCAATTAATGAGTTTTTTACTCAGCTAAGTTGGGGCTAAGTGATGTGCACTGCATTCCCCATTTACAGATTTGCAAGGCCCTTGAGCATCTTGTGATGGTTAATTTTATGAGTTAGCTGGGGTAGGTCACAATATCCAGATATTTGATCCAACATCAGTTTTGATGTTGCTGTGAAAGTATTTTTTGTAGGAGATTAACATTTAAATTTGTAAATTGATGAGAGTAAAGCAGACTGCTTGCTCTCTGCACTATGGGTGGAGTTGAGGGGCATTCAGTTGGTTGATGATTTTAAGAGAGAAAAGACTGGCTGCCCCTCAGGAAGAGGGGGTTCTGCCAGCAGGCCGCCTCTGGGGCCAGCCTGCACCGTCAGCTCTTCTCTGGGTCTGCAGCCCGTCCCTCGCCTTAGGGGCCTGCCACAGCCTCTGCAGTTCCTTAAAGTAAACCTCTCTCTTGATGATGCACAGACCTGCGTATACCCACAGAGGCCTGGATGCAGCACTGATATGCGTATCAGTTCAGTTCTGTCACTCAGTCGTGACCGATTCTTTGTGACCCCCACGGACTGCAGCAGTCATATATGTGTATACAATACATTGTTTCTGTGTGTGTGTATGTGTGTGTGTGTGTGTGTGTAAATAGAGAGAGAGAGACCTCACGCAGATACGCATACACTTACAAGTTTGAACGGTAAGGGTTTCAACTTATACGCAGATTTTTCAATACATGTTTACTAGAGGACTATACTGGAGAAGGAAATGGCAGTCTACTCCAGTATTCTTGCCTGGAGAATCTCATGGACAGAGGAGCCTGGTGGGCTGCCATCTAAGGGGCTGCACAGAGTTGGACACGACTGAAGCGACTTAGCAGCAGCAACAGCAGCAGCAGGGTACTATGATCTGGTGATCCAGGGTTGGTTAAACCCACAGATGGGGAAACTGCAGATATGGAGGGCGGGCTCTAAAGTTACAGACAGATTTTCAACTGAGTGGAGGGTCTGCCCCTAACCCCTGTGTTGTTCAAGGGTCTATGTCAAGAGAGACAGAACACACGCACACACACGCACACACACACGTTCTGTTGGCTCTCTTTCTCTAGAGAACTAATACATTTGTTAAGCCTCTGAAAAGTTCTACAGTTAAAAAGCCTATTTAACCTAGTATTTTCCCCATCTATTCAAATCAAGGAACATTTTTCATGTAACACCTGCTAATCTCTCAAAATATAACTTGGGGAATGCTTTTATCAGTTCTTACCTTAGGCTGTCAGCAGTACCGGACTCTGAATCAGTTTGATTCTGAAACAAATAACAGTGTCGGGACACAAGACCCCACGCTGTCTTCTGCACGTGGCGAGGCAGCGGGGAATAACCGTGTGTCGTGAGAGCACAGGAGGTGGAATGTCCGCGCGGCGATGACAGGTGAACATGCCTGCCCACGGGGTGGACTGCACGCCTGCGCTTTTGTCCAGGGCTCCTTTGAGGATGTTCTCGGGACCCGGGAGTCATCCTGAAATACCATCACTCACAGTCCAGCAGGCACGAGGCAGTGCTCCCGCGGCGGGGGCCAAACAAGAAGGGCCAGCTCTGTCCCCATGAAGGCCCTCCTACCTCCTGTCTTGTATTGTCCCTTCCTGAAAGTGTTTCCACATATGGTCCTCACTGACCCCGATTTATCCTTCAGATCTGCCTTTTCTGGACTACATCTCCTACCCCGAACCCACCAGGTCAGCCCACCCACCTTCCTGCTTCAGCCCATAACCTTGCTTTGGACGTAAACATTGTTAACGCCTGTCTTCGCTGCTAGGCTGTGAGGGTCAAGAGGACTGGGGCCCCTTTCCCATCTCGTTCGTTTTCAGCAGCCCCAGTGCTCGGGGACCTCAGTGGGAGCTCTGAGCGAAGAAAGGGCAGTTGCAGGGGCGGTTCCCTCTCCTCACTTCTCTCCTGACTCTACCCACGCTAGCCTTTCTTTGCAGCCAAACCTGAGTGCTTTTCTCTCCTCTTCCTTTAAACATCTTCACTTTTTCAACCTTAAGAAAAAATCTATACCAAGAGTCTATGAGCTGTTCATATATGTGCGTGTGTGCACACACGTACACAGGCATGCTTGCACACATGTGCGTCTTACACCCAGTTACTCCAGCGAACAATGATAAAATAGCAAGGCTTCCCCACTGGCCCCAGGGTTAGGAACCCGCCTGCCGATGCAGGAGACACGGGCTCGACCCCAGATCCAGGAGGCTCCCCGGTGCTGCAGAGCAACCGAGCCCACGCGCCACAGCCGCCGAGTCTGTGCCCGAGCGCCGCAGCGCGCGGAGCCCGGAAGCCCGGAGCCCCTGCGCCCCGCGGGGCCCACGCCAGGAGGACCCGCGCCCCGTGCCTGCAGACAGCCCTGCCCAGTGCAGCCTGAGACGAGCCCCCCACAGTGAAGCCCAGCACAGGCGGAAATAAAACAAAAAGTGAAATTCTGAAATAATAAGACCAACAATCACTTGTCAAGTGTAACAGTGTGGAGAGATGGGGAGTGCAAGCAGCAGTAGGTCTGGGGAATGAGACAGGCCAGATCCGATTACAGCTGCGTCACTTTCTGGGTCAAGTAAAATTGTGCAAGTTTTCAAACCCAGGGAAAAAAAGCAGCAGCTCGTCTGGCTCCCGGTCAGTCCCTTCCCCACCCCCAACCCCCGCGGCCGCGAGCTCCACCGCGGACGCTGGACACCGGACACCGTCTCCTCCTGCAAGAATCATCCCTGGAAGCAAAGGTATCGAGAAAACCAGTACAGTGGCAAATGGACAGGCCCTCATTTCAGGACCGTGGCTGATGGCTGCAGGGGTGACGCAAGTGAGGATTGAAGGTGAGGCTGGCTGTGGTGGACACTGGCCGGCCAGACTCTCGCCGCGACCCTGGGACCTTGGGCTTCTCACACTCAATCCCCCCGAGTCACAACGGGAGGGTGACGACGGCAAGGGCCTCGGAGCTGACGCAGGCCCACCCTGTCCTTCCCGTCCTGCCCCTGCAGGCAGGCCACCCGGGCCGCCCACACAGTGTCATCAGAAGAGGTTGCAGGCGTGGGCTATCCCCAGATGAGGCGCACACATGGGGCGCTCCCGTGATCCCCTCGGCCTTGCCCTGGGCCCCGTCAAGTCTGCAGAGAAGTCTAGATCAGACTCCAGATGGGACCCAGTCCTGGCCAAACTCCTGGAGGAGCTAAGAGCATTTATATGCCTTCAATGCCCTCTTCAAGTCGAACCTGGGTCTCCCGCATTGGAGGCAGACGCTTTAACCTCTGAGCCACCAGGGAAGCCCCAACTCTTTCTCTAGCTGATACAAAAGCTCAAGCAAGAGCAAGTGGCTCTAACAACAACAAGAAATCCCTCGCTGGCCCCAGCACGCACACTCATGCACGCAAGTGCGCGCGCATATACCCTGTTTGAGATCAGGGAGTTCTACACCAGAAATTCTAAAATATGCTAATTCGACTTTTATACTTTCAAACATCTGGACTCTCTAAAAATCTTGCTTTTTTGGTACAAGAAATGGACATTGAAGCATTCATGCATACCGGATCATTGATAACCCCTTAATTAGGTCACCTGTGGGAAAAAAAGCAGCAGCTCGTCTGGCTCCCGGTCAGTCCCTTCCCCACCCCCAACCCCCGCGGCCGCGAGCTCCACCGCGGACGCTGGACACCGGACACCGTCTCCTCCTGCAAGAATCATCCCTGGAAGCAAAGGTATCGAGAAAACCAGTACAGTGGCAAATGGACAGGCCCTCATTTCAGGACCGTGGCTGATGGCTGCAGGGGTGACGCAAGTGAGGATTGAAGGTGAGGCTGGCTGTGGTGGACACTGGCCGGCCAGACTCTCGCCGCGACCCTGGGACCTTGGGCTTCTCACACTCAATCCCCCCGAGTCACAACGGGAGGGTGACGACGGCAAGGGCCTCGGAGCTGACGCAGGCCCACCCTGTCCTTCCCGTCCTGCCCCTGCAGGCAGGCCACCCGGGCCGCCCACACAGTGTCATCAGAAGAGGTTGCAGGCGTGGGCTATCCCCAGATGAGGCGCACACATGGGGCGCTCCCGTGATCCCCTCGGCCTTGCCCTGGGCCCCGTCAAGTCTGCAGAGAAGTCTAGATCAGACTCCAGATGGGACCCAGTCCTGGCCAAACTCCTGGAGGAGCTAAGAGCATTTATATGCCTTCAATGCCCTCTTCAAGTCGAACCTGGGTCTCCCGCATTGGAGGCAGACGCTTTAACCTCTGAGCCACCAGGGAAGCCCCAACTCTTTCTCTAGCTGATACAAAAGCTCAAGCAAGAGCAAGTGGCTCTAACAACAACAAGAAATCCCTCGCTGGCCCCAGCACGCACACTCATGCACGCAAGTGCGCGCGCATATACCCTGTTTGAGATCAGGGAGTTCTACACCAGAAATTCTAAAATATGCTAATTCGACTTTTATACTTTCAAACATCTGGACTCTCTAAAAATCTTGCTTTTTTGGTACAAGAAATGGACATTGAAGCATTCATGCATACCGGATCATTGATAACCCCTTAATTAGGTCACCTGTTCAACTGAACTGCAGTTCACTGATAGGATACTGAGTTATTCAAAGACAGAATGTTTTTTATCAAAAAAAAAAAAAAAAAGGCTGTTCAAACACCCTCTGTCCCACTGAAGAAAACATTTATTTTGCTTTGTTTTTTGGTGGCTTGTGGGATCCTATTTCCCCCAAAGCAAAGATTTAACCTGAACCTTTGACAGTGAACATGCAGAGTCCTAATCACTGGAAAAATGTGTTAAAAGGTACTTTTCCAGACACAGAGCCAAGAGACCAGGTCATGGTACTTTTCACTACACAGGGACCTGCATGAAATTGTTCTGCACAAGGTACATAAAGATGGTCCAAACAGCATCATTTCTAAGTGGTACAGGATGAAGGTGGGGCCACCAGAAGTCACAAAACCCCCAACTGCACAAAAACACACTTGGACTTACTCATTAAAATGCATTCTTTAGCTTCTCAGAGGAGCCACTTGAAGGTCACCTCCACTTAAAATCCTTGGCTCAGGAGCTCCTTGTTGCTTTATGACCCAAGTCTATTAAAATTCTTAGAGTCTCTGATGAAAATTCCAGCCAGCTTTTTTTTTCTCTCTTTGTGAGGTTGGGGGGAAGAAAATCAACACATGAGTCTATTTGAAATCATTTCATGAATTTTAATCATAGCAAATGTGTTTTAACAGTAGTCATAAAATCAACATTACCACATATACAAAGGACAAGACACCAGATTGGCATACAAAAATACCATATATTAAAATCGGGTTCATTGGAAAAACTCAGGACTTGCTAAGACACCACCTACAACAGAGAGAGCAAGCAAGAATGCTTTTAAGACATTCAGATTTATAAACAGCAGCTTGATATCCCCCTTATGAAGTCAGTATTTGGCAACATTTGGACAATATTCTCTACACAGCCCAGCAGCTCATTTATCTGTAGGGTTGTTTGGCCCCTTAAAAAAGATTCTAAAATAAATAATCCACGGAATTGTAAGTGAAACATGTCAAGGACTTGAGTTAACAGCCTCGGAGCAGCATTAATCTAGCCATTTGACTGGAGTACTATTATCAAGAAGGCCAGGAAACCCACCAGCCGAGCTGTCCCGGGGCAGGGCCTCAGCGCAGCAGCTGTGTGGCTTATGCTGGGAGCGTGTAACCGGCCCAGGCTGAAACCAGCCTCCTGCAGCTGCCAGTGGAGCGGAACGGGAACTAGTGGCAGAATAAAAATATGGTGAATGACCACAACCAGGAGAGAAACCGAAATGTTCTTGAATGAGCCTTCCCAATACTGTTACCCTGCTCAAGTCAGGCTACACCCACAGGCGTGGGCGCTGCATTCCTCAGGTAAGAGGGCATCACTGGAGTTTGTCTGTAATGACTGACCCGCCAGCCCGAGGGCAGGTCCTGAAACTATAGGTGCGCCGACGACACCCAGCAGGGCCTCCACGGGCGCTCCCATCCGCCGAGCGCCTTCCCGTGTCTTCAGCTGGCAGGCACATCCTGCACTGAGTTCGGCGGGCCGTGCTGGGATGACACACTGCGCTTGGCTAAGTTAATTCCCACTCCTCCGTGCTCTTTCTTCAGCTGGTTTCTGCCACGACGGACCTTCAGCTTGTTTGGTTTGCAGCGATAGTCTCACCAAGGCTTCCTCCCTCTGTGCCGCCGTCTTCTCACCCCCTGGGCCTTCTCACCTCCTGGGCGTGCCAGCCTCTCTTTTGCTAGACCCAGGTCACATCCCCACCTCCACCACACAGGGCTTGCCTGAGTCCGCTCGTCTCTTGGCAGGAGTTTCTGCAGCGCAGGGTAAGACACCAGCTCCTGTGTCCGCCCACTTTCTAAAGAGAGATGGCATGACATAGACGCCTCAACTTGTTTCCCTCAAGGGGCACCTGCCTCATCTATCTCCTCCTTTTTCAGCCCATGCTCCTTGACTGCCATCATATCCAAACGTCTACTTCTGGATTCTCAAACTGCAAATGTCAAATTAAAAACTGAGCTTTCCTTTGGAACACTCTTATTAGAATAATCCAGTAACACAGCCCACGGAGACCACAGAAGACCTTCACAGGGGCTACCAGCCCTGCACCCCATGATGAGCTTACAGCAGTGTTCTAGAAGAACCAGGCCAGCCTATAAGAAAACATCCCTTAGAAAAACAAACGAAAATACGTGCTGTCGCAGACTTCAGGAGACCCCTCAGCACTTTTGCCCCAAATATTACCAATTGTCTCTAAAAAAGATCATAATATGAATAGTATAAAAACCTTAGACTAGAATGATAAAGTCCAGCTAACGAGATGAGTGTTTTCAAGCACCACTACATCATAAGTGAGATATAGAGTGGGATACCCCAGGCAGTGAATCCTAAAAAAAAGAAGAAAATCATTGGCCTGACTGTGCAAGGAAACTTGTGCAGAAAAACGGAGCCATATTGCAAGAGTTCAAGAATAATGGTGCTCAACTCACGACCACCTGAGCAGAGCCAAAAAATAAATCATTTGGAAGACAGAAATTAAATGTCCCACCCACTAATGTTTTTCATATGGTAGAACTCACCTCCTCATATATATGAAGTCTCGAGAGCTTAGTTATATAGACACTCCCAAAGATAGCTGGTTTGACAAAATGGACGTGGCCTATAGCATTTGTTGAAAAATTAATACCTAAATTCAACATTATATAACCCACATTGGAGAACATGATAAATATTTTACTTGATTTTTTAAGCTTCAGTTACAGCTAAATTGTGTGCCTCTATGTATATATTTATGCCTATGTGTATAGGTATATATCTTTATACAATGAATCAACTGTGTCAGCAAAGTCAATGGCTTGAATTTCCACTTATTTTTTTAGAAATGTTTCATGTTTAACAAAATTCAGCAACTAGTCATCATCTCTTGAAATAGACTATCACTATCAAACAGTTACTGAGTTATCTTGACTGCCTCATTCTTCTCTGCAGTTCCCGTCCTGGTAAGGATTGCTTTGTGGGTAACGTTTTCCTGAGAATGATGAAAACGGTAAGGGACAGCTTCTCCTTCTGGGTCAAGGATGACAGATTAATTGACTGATGACACTCTTCGTGTGGAAACGAAATGCTGACTAGTTGGGAGCATCACTTTTCTAAGAGAAGATGGAACTCAGGCCACTGGCACCTCACTCCTCCCATACCAGTAATCTTTTGACCTCTAATTTCCTCATGAGTCTAAAGAAAATCTATTATTGGGCATAAAATGTAATCATTTTTAAGGACGAACTAAAGAGTCCTGCTCATTGACAAGTTCTGTATTTTAAAAATATGCTAAATGGAAACAAATGCATTTGATTAACATTATTTTGGACAATAAAAAGCACTAACCACTTTAGACACAGTGGAAGTTTTCAAATAAAACTACCAGAGCTCTTTAAATCAAAATCTAGACTGGAATAAATACTATCAGGAAGAGTCTGATCAATGAAAATATATCTCAGATTGAATTTTCTCCTTCCCTTTACTCACTTAAAAAGCAATTTTAGTAACTTTAATCCATGGGCAATGTTTTCTTAACGTCAAACAAAGTGTCACTGTGCAAGCATTCAAATCTTCAATTATTTCAGTGATAATGAAAAAAAAAGATTAAAACAATGTCAAATCTCACTCTAAAAATAGTACCCACATTTTAGTCTGGCATCTGAAAAATGACGCCCACCTATACCCCCCTCAAATACAAGGACGAGCTGGCAGACTTCAAGGGCACACAAAATGCAGCCTATGACCGTTGCAAAGCACGCTCAAACAGCGCACGCCTTGCTGGCGCAGTGCTGAAGCCCGAGTAAGATGCTGGAAGTGAAGAGGGGTTTCATTAGGCTTTTTTCTTGTTTTTCTGTAACACTGACTTTTTGACCACAAGACCCTAAACCCAGTCCCACAGCGCAGGCCACGCAGGCCGAGTGCCTCGCAGCTGCTGCCTAGCTGCCTGCTAGTTTTGGACAATAGATTCACATGCAGCCATTGCTCCAGAAAGGGGCTTTATCAAGCATTCCCTTAAGCTCCACTGATTCTTCCCTGGCCCCGAGAATCTCAGTAAAAACCCCAAAGGGCAATCAATGCATTTTTACTGTCGTACTTGAGATCATTTATTTTTAAGCCCAGAAAGGAAGAAAAAAATTAAGTCACCTGCATGTTACTAAACCACAAATTCTCTTCTCCACCTTGCTGTTTACTAACACTTGATTCTATTGCACAACCCTCCAGAACTCCGTTGTCCAATAATGGTACCCACTTGCCACATGAGTGGCATCAATTTAATTAACTTAAAATACAAAATCCAGTTCCTCATTCAGGCTAATTTCATTTCAGTTGCCCAGTAACCAGTGTGGCTACTGTATTGGACAGCATAACTTCTAGAACATTTCCAGCATCACAGAACATTCTATTGAGCAGCGCCAATTGTGCAAATCCCAAGGGCTGCACCAGTACAAGGTCCGACCATCAAGGGAACCACTCCTAAGTCATGTGCAAGATTAACCCTAACTATATTCTTAAAGGAAATATCTTATAGGTTTCTGATCATAAAGTATGACTGGAACTGAGAACCTATTGCCTCTTCATCACAACCTATGCCTCAGGTCATTGTACAAAATTTTCCAAAAACAATGCTTTTCGATAGCATACTTGACTCTACTTAGCATATTCAGCATTCTCTTGGTTATGTCAAGATCATTAATAAGGAAAAATCCATGCTTCTTATAGTTTACTATTTACACAACACTCACTGCCCTTTACAGGTGAAGTGGGAGGCAGGGGGGAAACCAATGTTTTGCAACTCAAAAAATTCAGATCACATGTTCTCTTTAATTGTCTATACTCATCCCTAAATCAACCCTCCTTTCATTTCCCGGAGAGGTAGATGCTAACTAAAGCCAATATATAAATGCACAGAAACAAAGACCTTAACAATAGTTGAGTTGGTAAAGGGCATCCATCCACCCTGAAAGGAGATCGTAGCCCAACAGAGATGGCGACAGGTCTAGGAAGGAGCAGGAGGAAACTGCCGTGCAGAGCCCTGGCCCCCCTTTTGCTGCTGAACAAACTGCCTTGCAACTCTGTGGGCCTCAGTGGAGTCCTCTAAAAAATCAAGCCACCAGAGGTTGCTTTCAGATCCAACTTCCTGTGCTTTCCGTTGTGAGTTTTTTCACTGATGTGAACTGTGAGTTCTGGCTGATGGTGTTCCTGGGCTTGCATCACGTGGGGTAGGCATGTTCTCAGGGTCATGAGTAAGTGCAGGAGGCTGGAGCAGTGGATGCCAAGTAACATTAAACAACACTAAGCCTATAAAATTCTATCCAGCAGGCTGAGACGCCACACACATGCGCACACCCACACACAGGATTGCACGCTGATAAGCAGGTACACAAATAAATAACTGGCAGGCAGAATCCACTTAAACAATGGCTTTACATCAGTAAGACCCACGCAAAAATTCTGATTTGGGTTACTATTGTACCTTAAATTGTAATGTCAAGAATCTATCAGAGAGCCGATTAATTTTGCACTGCTAAACTGCAATTGGGATTGTTTTTAAGTAAGAAGTATGTGGACATTTGTACTCTACGGGTTTGTGCTAAGAAACACAGTATCATCAGTGTCTATACATAACCTACAGACCACGTAGAATTCTATCACGCTACACTCCAGGGCTGGTCATGTCATATAGGACATAAGCATATGTAGACATCATTCACAAAAATAATTTGAATATGGCATGACTTAGCATTGCAAGGGTAAAGTCCATCTGAAATGCAGAATCCTTGGTGTAACATTTCTGTGGGGTTTTTTCCCCAAGAGGAATAGAAATTAGGTCAGACATGCATCACGGCAGCCTGGGAGAGTTTGAGAAATTGAAACTAACCCAACAGTATATTAGGTTATGTAACAGAGGATAGTATTCAGCTAATATGATACCTAAATTATTAATACCAAACAAATCCTAGATTATTTGTTGTATAATGCCCAATAGCTTATACAATAAAATGGCATTTTAACCTAATTTCTAGTTTGAGATTTCAAATACATTTTCTAAAGGGCTAATGACAAATTTGAAAGATTTGAAAAACCCGAGTTCATATTTTTATATCAAATTCTCGTGTCAGTGAATATTAGCTTGGGATTCTATTCATTATATTGTCATTTTATCTCAGTTAATGCCATAACTTTAATGTGCATATTTTGTGCTGCTTGAAGGTAAAAGTTAACATGTAGGTAAATTAAATTATCTCCGTCTTAAGGATTATTTTTAGCCTTACTTTTTGGAGGCAGTCACTGCTTATTTTTCTGTTTTCAGGAATTCAGTGGAACATGGAAATATCCATGAATGGGGGCGGGGAGGCTTGGCACGCACCACCTGCTTCATGAATTCCAGAAAAGAAACTAGGACTGTAAAGCTCACAGCTATGTCTGAGTGCACACATATTCAGGCATAGAATGTGTCATTTAAAACCAGAGATCTTTCTTCATGAGCAGCTGTAGGCCATTAAACATTTAAGAACGTCTGAGAATTTATGATGAACTGGTCCACTTAAACTGGGAATGTGAATTGCTAGTTCACCTTGCCATGTTTCTCAATAAAAACATATCTTGAAATACAAGAGAAGACCTCACTTCTACCAACAAGAAGAACCTGGAATGTGAAGTGGTCTAACTCTCGTGGAGCAACCTCTTTCAAGAAATAATCATGGGCTGTCTTCAAATGCCAGCCCAGGTTTATCAGCAATCACCAACACTCAGGGCTGTTAGAACACGTCGAAGCTGGGAGAAAAGGCAGAGTCTTGCATATTCTCCACTTGTGCCGTACAGAATACAGAACTTGGACACACAGAAGAGGAGCAAGTATGGCAGTGACATGTCTGTGACACCTTGCCAGGGGTCCAGGTGGCCGCCGTTTCAGACTCCGGACTCACTCACGCCTACGAAGTCTTACTCCTGGGATTCTTCTGAAAAGATTCGAAACCTGAGCTAAATCAAATCACACACACACAAATACACAATATTTACACTGAAAATTCTTATTTTGTGAGATGGCTTGAGGAAAATTGGCATGTAGGTTTCCTGTGGGATCAGGCATTTCTCATCATTACTCAGGTTATTGCCCCCCTGTCGGGCCTTCGGTTTAATGAACACATAGCGAGCTCTAATTACAAGGGAAGGAACACGAAGGTACCTGCCGAAACACACCACATTGGAAACACTCCTTCAGATGTTTTCCTGAAAAGACAACTGTCCGCTTAACTGATTTTACTTTGGGTGCCATTCAAAACGGTATAAAAAGTCATAGCAAGTGAATGGAGACAGGGTCTCATTTTCTCAAAAAAAAGGAAAGAAACCAGCACTTCATGTTGCAGTTGAATTTTTACAGGGATTTTCAGGTTTAATTCTACTTGTATGCAGAGCATCTTTGTTTTAATCTACCGCATTTAGAGGAGATCACATGGTATGCACTTCCGACAGTTTAACGTCTAAGTAGAACAGGTCTATCTCGTAACATGATTTGGAGAAATGATCAATTACAGTCCATTCAACAGGTGATTATGAGGATGCATGCAACCGTCTTCGAGGCTGTCGCCACCAGGAATCAGAGCGCTCCGCCTGCTTCCCCGCGGGGACCGCGGGTCTGCCCTTCGTGTCTGTCCGCGGATCCTCAAATGGCGGCCCGGGGCCCCGCGGCCAGCACCGGGCTCCCCGCGGTCAGCGGGCCCCCGCCTTCTCACCGCGACCCCCACCAACAGCTGCTCAGCCCCGAGTGCGCGCCCACGGGGCCTTGCCCGCGCCCCTTCAGCCGCAGGATATCACAGTGAAGCGCTTAGAAACGCAGGCCATGTTGTGGAGCACGATGCCGAGGAGGAAGACCAGGACGCAGGCCACCAGGATGACGGTGCACACGCCGGACCAGGTGGCGCTCTTGGCCGCGCCCCGCCGGCCCGGCTCCTCGGCCGCCGCCTCGCCCGGGGCCGCGGGCTGCAGCGGCTGCCGCTCGGCCGCGGGGACGCTCACCACGGCCACCGCCTTCGGCTGGCCCCCGGGCAGCAGGCGGCAGCCCGCGTCGCCGGGCAGCAGCGCGCGCTCCTTGGAGACGGGCAGGGGCAGCATGTAGCACCCGTTGCTCGGGAGTCTGATGAAGACCGGCGTGTGCTCGGAGGCGTGCGGGATGGCAATGACCCCCAGCACCTCGGGGTCGTCCGGCAGCTGCGACACCGAGAAGCCCGGGGGCAGCTTGGTGGTGCCCCGGCACCAGGGGCAGCGCACGTCCTTCTGGCTCGTCCGCATCTGCTGCAGGCACACGGAGCAGCAGGTGTGCCGGCAGTCCAGCAGCTTGGGCCTCCGCCGCGGGCTGTAGTAATTGAAGCAGATCTGGCACTCCAGCAGCGAGTCCTGCGAGAGCGTCTCCATGGTGAGCGCCGGGCGCCAGGCCAGGGCCGCCGATCCCGATCCCGAGGCGCGAGTCCGCGCTCAGCCCGCTTCCTCCGGAGGGGCGCGGCGCTCACGGGCTTCCCGCATACTCAGGCGTGCGCATTTCTGAAGGAGACAAAACCGCACACAACGTGAATTACTTCCAGCAAGCCGAGATGGACGTACTGCATTGCTCGAAAGTCTGGATGTCAGGTTAAATGAGCACAAGTTTCCCGCTCCTGAGACTGGAAGAGTCCCGGGATGTCCAGTGGACAGTGAGTGAGCGAGTCCTCTCCTCGATTACTTTTCTTATTTCTAAAGAAACAAGTATTTCTACAGGGTATGCTGCTGCTGCTGCTGCTGCTAAGTCGCTTCAGTCGTGTCCGACTGTGCGACACCATAGACCGCAGCAATGCCCCCTAAATGTTCTACAGAGGGAGCCTGCTGTTACTGTCTTATTGTTCTTCTGAACTGTTCTTCTAAACACACTGCAGAAATTCTCTCATTTCCAATAAACTTCTAGCATTTCCTAAATTTCTTTCCTTGGAGCCTCTGACTTTCTTTTCCTGACTCTGCTCACCATCCTGTAAGTGCTCATTGCCAGATACAGGCACCTCTACCAATCTAGGTATGTCACATAGCCAGCTCGCTGGATGGATGTGGGTCAGGACTATTCCTCTCTCACAGGGTATTAAAATGGTGCTACCCAAGGAGCACACGCAGGTATCGGTTAGGTTATCTTCTCCACCAAATCTCCTGAGCCAAGGCAATTTTTGTCAAATGGCTTTAAAAAGAGTCAAAAAACAAAATAAACACCCGCCAAATAATCACAGCGAATCTTTAGGCAGCAAGGGTCACGGAAATGCACAGGGTCCCTGGTGCGTTTCAGTCAGGTCTTCTAATTTCATGATTATTTGGGGCTGCATCAACAGGACCAAAAGCAAATACCATTAGTTCACTGGTTATAATCAAGTATTATTGTCAAAGAAAACTGGCAAACAGCCTTCACCAAAAGAAAGAGGAGGAGAAGAATGTTAGCCTTCTGGTATTGACAGGAGGCAGGATAACTTAGTTCAACTTAACTGGAGTTTAAGGAATCCATCAAATGTTTTAATAAAGGCTGCCCAACACCATTTCCTATTGAAAGCATCCGAATTATGTGTTCTGAATGGAACCATGATGACTCTGGAAAAAACCATTCAACCATTGTTGTAGAAATAATTGCTAGTCCTAGAACCCCACCTACACCCAGAAGCAGGAGCTACTAATATAGATAACCTCCTTCACATTTTTCTTAAAAAGAGAATCTTCTTTTTCTTTCTGATTTCCTTTGTGAAATTATGAATACACCCCTCTGTGGTGATTACAACTTAAGATCAAAATCAAAATGTAGAAAATGTTTAAAGTCAGAAATAATCACTGATAAAAATTAATGCTGACAATCAAAAGAGAAACATTTTAAAATATTTTGCTGTAGTTCAGTTGCTCAGTCATGTCCAACTCTTTGTGACCCCATGGACTGCAGCACGCCAGGCCTCCCTGTCCATCACCAACTCCCGAATCCACCCAAACCCATGTCCATTGTGTCGGCGATGCCATCCAACCATCTCATCCTCTGTCGTCCCTTCTCCTCCAGCCCTCAATCTTTCCCAGCATCGGAGTCTTTTCAAATGAGTCAGCTCTCCGCATCAGGTAGCCAAAGTATTGGAGTTTCAGTTTCAACATCAGTCCCTCCAATGAATACCCAGGACTGATCTCCTTTAGGATGGACTAGTTTTGCTATAGTAAGAGGACTTAAATTATTGAAAATAAAATATAGTAACATAGCATTCAGAAAGTGTATAGTATAATCAACTGCTCATCTATCCACTAATTCAAGAAATAGTTGTGGAATAATAGAAATCTTCTAAGTGTAGAACTTAAAATGTTCTCACCAAAAGAAAAAAAAAGATTAAGATGTGAGATGATGGAAGTGTTAATGAGATGTGGGGAGTCCTTTCACAATGCATACTCATTTCCATACTTTAAAGTGTCCATTTTAAATGTCTTACAATCTATTTTGTCAAATATACCTCAACAAAGCTGAAATAAGAAATAATAAATAAATAAATATCTGCTGAGTATCTACTGGAGGAGGAAATGGCACCCACTCCAGTGCTCTTGCCTGGAGAATCCCAGGGACGGGGGAGCCTGGTGGGCTGCCATCTATGGGGTCGCACAGAGTCGGACACGACTGAAGCGACTTAGCAGTAGTAGTAGTACTGAGTATCTATCATGCAAAAAGCACAATACTAGCCATGGTAGATTAATAAGATGAATCAGACCCAAATACCACTCCTAAGCTATTTAAAGTTAGGCAGGAATGAACTCATGAACGTATTTTCTCTTCCATTCATTTATTTATTCAAATTCTCATTGAATATTTACCATGTGTCAAGCATTATGGTAGTTATTTTTGTCCTTTTTAACAAAAGACCTTGTCACCACCCATAAGGAACTCCCAGACTAGAGGTACTTAAACAGCTATGCAATTAAATAGTTATAAATATAGTGACACTTGCCTTACTGGAGCTGGAAGGAGCAATCAAACAGGCTCAGTGAAGAGTCTGGATTATGGAGAAGATTTAAACAGGTAAAATCAGGGGCAGGTTAGTTTCAAGTTCAGAAATCAGCATGAGCAAAGGAAAAGGGGCAAGCAATTAATTACAGAGCTACTTTTACGCTCTAGCTGTGACACCGGCTAGGTTTCTCCTGACACAAGAGCAACTGACAGATGCCATCTCCAAGAAAAGCTTCAGTTTTAGGCCAGAAGCGTAGGTCTTTGATACAGACACCTTTGACTTTTTATTTTTTTAAAGCCTTTACTGCTTCTGTTTTTGGTTTCTTGGCTGCGAGGCGTGTGGATCTGAGCTCCCTGACAGGCATCGAGCCTACACCCTCTGCATTGGAAGGTGAGGTCTTAATCACGGATCCAACAGGAAGTCCCCGGATGCCTTTTAAAGAAACAAAAATCACACAGAACCTGCACGCACCTTCCCGCAGGTCCAGCCAGGGAGAGCAGAGCCCACAGGGAGGGGAGAGATGAGTGGACCCAGGCCCGGGCCACAGACCCCGGACCACAAACTGTGTACAGCCCCAAGTGCCAAAGACGTGGGATTCATCAGGGAGCCATGGTCAGGATAGACTGGAAAGACCTGCTGGGAAGCTACTGTAATAAGAGACAAGAGATAAGGAGTGCATGTGTGCGTGTGTGTGTGTGTGTGCATGCATGTGTGGGTGTGTGTGTCTGGGTGTGCATGTGTTGTGTGCGTGTGTGTGGGTGTGCATGTGGGGGGGTGTGCATGCGTGAGTGCGTCTGGGTGTGCATGTGTGGGTGGGTGTGTGCGTGCATGTGTGCATGCATGTGTGGGTATGTGCAGCTGAGTGCACGTGTGTGTGCATGTGAGTGGGTGTGCATGTGTGTGCATGTGGGTGTGCATGTGTGCGTGCGTCTGGGTGTGCATTGCGGGTGTGTATGTGTGTGCGTGCATGTGTGGGTGTGGGTGTCTGGGTGTGCATGTGTGGGTGCATGTGAGTGGGTGTGCATCTGGGTGTGCATGTGTGTGTGCATGTGAGTGTGTGTGCATGTGTGTGTGCATGTGTGCGTGCATCTGGGTGTGCATGTGTGTGTGTGCATGTGTGTGTGTGTGTCTGGGTGTGCATGTGTGTGTGCGTGAGTGGGTGTGCATGTGTGCGTGTGAGTGGGTGTGCATTGTGGGTATGTGTGTGCGTGCATGTGTGGGTGTGGGTGTCTGGGTGTGCCTGTGTGTGTGCGTGTGGGTGTGCATGTGTGCGTGTGCGTGCATGTGGGTGTGCCTGTGTGTGGGGGGTGTGCATGTATGTGCGTGCATGCATGTGTGTACATGTGCGTGTGTGTATCTGAAGTCAACAGTGGTGATGAGGATGAAGAGATCAGAAGTGCTGACAGCTCGTACAGGAGTCAAGTGGGATCTGGCCAGGTTGACAACGAGGTTGTAAGGGGAACAGGCAGAGGCCAAGAGAGAGGAGGGTGAAACAGACACGAGAGAAACAGGAAAGGAAGAGAAACATGATGAGTCCTGTTTGGGCTGGACTCCATTTGAGGTGCTAGGACAGTTTAAGAAATCAGTTACTCAGGAAGATACTAAGAATCAAAAGGAAGCTGAAAACATGGGTCTGATATTGCAGAGCAATGTCGGGACCAGGCCTGAGAGAGCTAGATGACGCCTCCAGAGAAGAGATCTCAACCAGAGACAGACACGGCAGACCGCAGCCAGACGCTTAGGGAGCACTTATTGTTAAGCCTGGCTGAACGAAGAATGGGGGTGGCGTAGGAGGAAACCCAGAGACCCCTCCCAGCACGTCCCTCAGACGAAAACGTTCCAGGCAGCCTGAGACTATGAGGAGTGTGTGAGTGCTCAGTTGCCCAATCGATTTCGACTCTGCGACCGCATGGACTGTAGCCCGCCAGGCTCCTCTGTCCATGGGATCCTCCAGGCAAGAATCCTGGAGTAGGTTTCCATACCCTTCTCCAGGGGATCTTCCTGACCCAGGGATTGAAACTGGGTGTCCTGCATTGCAGGCAGATTCTTCACTGTCTGAGCTATGAGGATATATATATATATATATATTACACACACACACACACGTACACACACACGTGGCTGAAGGTTTGTGGCTGAAGGGCGAGTTTAGGCATGGCCAGGCAGTGAAGGGCTAAGGGAGCCCTGGTGCCAATGCCTCCTTCCTTCCAACTTGGACTCTGCCAGGTGTGGGCACAATCTGCCCAGGGCACTCCTGGCCCCTGAAGGGCGGCCGTGAGCCACAGCCCAAAGAGGAGGAAGGTGAGGAGTCCCCTGGCTCTGCCCCAAGACCTGCCACACCACCATTCTTCAACAAAACCAACATGCACTTTATTCATGAATTTATGTTCCAAGTAATGTTCACTTAATTGGTGTCGAGCTCCCTTAAAATTAGATTATACGACTCAATTTTCAACATATCCAAGTGAAAATTTCCAACTTTATCCGAGAGTAGGCCTTAAAACACAGGCCAAACACCAAAGCAGAGGGGAAACAGTTCCTCCCCTCTCTGCTCAGCTCTTCAAGTCATACTGATGACAGGACAGCCTCTTGATTTATACGCTGATTTGCTCTATGTGAAGCCAGCCTGTGCTGAATTCCAGTTTAATTCCTGTCTCATAATTAGTAATGATGGTGATTAGTTAGGTAAAGAGAAGATTTATGAGGCTCTGGACTAAAGCTGATGATGAATCACTCTTTCTCCCTTTCATCTCCCTTTCTTCCTTTCATAAACCCAAAAGACGTGAGTCAACTATAAAAAAATAAGGTCCACATAAGCTGGAAAAGAAACTCAAAATTCCCAGTCAAGAGCAGGAGACGCGAGCACCGCGGGCAGCCTGGCTGTGCCCTTGCTGCCCTTACCGGAGCGAGACGCAGCACCAAAGTAAACACTCAGAGTCAGAAGGCGAGAGCATGTGGGCAGAGGCGCAAGAACAGGTGTAAACTGAAATACACTGGGATGATTTTTAAATGTCACTACAGTTTATGTTGAAAGAATGTAAAGATTAAAAAAACAAAAATAGAAACCAACCAGAGAGACCACAAAAAGAGGAATAACAGCTAAGGGAGGGCCTTCTCAGACTAATATGGTTTACAAGATACGACTTATGGGCAAACATATCTTCCTTCATAAAGCAGTGGTTCTGGCACTTCCTTGGCAGCCCCGTGGCTGGGGCTTTGCGTTTCCACCTCTGGGGGCACAGGTTCAGTCCTTGGTCAGGGAACTTAGATCCCTGCACACAGCAGCTAACAACAACAAAAAGGTATATACCTTAATTTTAAAATACTTTAAAATAGTTTCATAAATAATGTCAATTGCACAATATACAATGAAAGGCCCTGAATCATCATTGAACTCAGTGCTAACTCATGCTCTGGTTTTAAAAAACAGCTTAAAAAACTGAGATGTATATAAATGGAGGAAGGTGTGACTTGGAGGGAAAATGCCAAGACCAGAGGGGTGTGTATACTGTCATTGTTGGTCAGGGTCAGTCAACATTCAGTGCTTTACAATACCAGTATATTTTCACAAAAGAAATTTTCTTCTTGTTAAAAAACTACATAATTTTAAGCATCTTTATTAAAGTGTGGGTGTGATCAAGTGCTCCCATGAATTTAGTGGGTGGTAAAAAGCAAAAGTCTTCAACACTGAATTTTTATAGTTCAGTGGTTTCAGAAGTCCAGGCACATAAGGATAAAAAAACTGATAAAACATACCCAGTCATTCCTCAGTGTCTGTGGGGGACTGGTTCCAGAATCCCCTCTAGGATGGCAAAATCCAAGAATGAAAGAAGAAAAAAAATCCAAGAATGTTCAAGCTCCTTATTTAAAATAGCCTAGGATGATGGCCCTCTGTATCCTCAGATGCAAAACCCTCAAATATGAAACTCTAGGCTATGGAAGAGAGAAGGCGATGGAACCCCACTCCAGTCCTCTTGCCTGGAAAATCCCAGGGACAGAGGAGCCTGGTGGGCTGCAGTCCATGGGGTCGCCAAGAGTCGGACACGACTGAAGCGACCTAGCAGCAGCAGCAGCAGGGTATGGAAGCTGCCAATACAATCCAGGTAGTTTTGCCTTGCTTATACTTTCACGATTCTTCACGCACTGTGACTTAGGTTTGTGACCGTGACATCAAGAATGAAGCCTCTCCCCAGCACTGTGACTTGTACTGACACCAATTATATCTAACTGAACTTGGTCCACATGAGGATCTTAAATTCAATGGTCGCACTGAAAAAAACCTGAAGTCAGAGATTAAACTAGTCACTATATGCTTTTCTTACATGTCTTTTGATACAGGTCATTTACTTATTCAAGAAAATGTAAATATTTGAAATGAGATTAGAGAAAATAATTACAATTCCGTTTAATCTGGCATTTTGACTGGCAAGACCATTTAGTTATACTGGATCTTGGCAAACACTCTGATTAATGTCAAGAATGGGAATGGCTTGGTGGCGACAGGTGTGTGGCTGGCGTTTGGCCCTCTGGTAGCTGAGAGCTACTCTTTCAGGACACGGTTGCCTAATGCGTGTAAAGTCCAATTTGTGTAACAACTGTGTGTCTTTGTGGAGAAGGCAGTGGATTCCAGGGCTCTAACAGATCTCAAATGAGGATTCTATCAGCCCAACTTTAAAAAAGTTGTCCTGTTTTCTCCCATGAGCATCATGGTCTGCAGTATTTGATGATACAGAAAACCTGGAGAGGAAGAATGGTAACTTCAAAGTCTTGAGCAAGGATGTCCCTGGCGGTTCAGTGGTTAAGACTCTGAACTTCCACTGCAGGGGGACTGGTTCAATCCCCTGTTCAGGGAACTCTGATCTCACAAGCAATGAGTTGTGGCAAAAAAACAAGTCTTGAGTGACCGGGGGTATGGGTCAAAGGATGGTGCCAGTGCTGGAGGCAGGTTGGCCCGGTAGCAGAGGCAGGCGGGGGTAGGACAGAGGCCGCTGGCTAAACGGGCAGAGCAGCGGACCCACCAGAAGGCAGCGGTCACCTGGGGACTCACCACACAGCCGTGCCACTAGCCTGGCCGGCACTGCCTAACGGGGGAGCCATGAGCCCAAGGGGCACAGCCACAGCCTAGGTGCCATGGCCACAGCCTAGGCGCCACGCCCTCCACATGCCAAAGCTTCTGCTGGAAAAATGCAACTAACCAAGCAGCTGAAACAGAAGCGCCGTCTCCTGAGATGTATTTACTTAGGAGCACTCCATTTAAGCCAAGGTAGGAAAAAGAGGGATGCATCGGACCCATCCACGACTTGGTGATAAACATTTAAAATCAAAGCATATTGGAATCAAGACATTTTTAGGAATTAAAGCCACATTTCAGTATAATAAGCACAGGGCTTTGGTGGTTTGTTTGCTTTAGTATCTGTCAGACAATCACTGCTATTAGGAACCGAGAGAGAAAGCGCCCTTCAGTAGATGGGCTACCTCAAGCAAGTCACCTCTTGCTGCACGCACGGCCCTCTCCTCTAAGGACACTGGACTAGATGGTCCCTCGAGCCCCTGCTAGTGAAGACAGCTCCATGACCTGGGTAACTCTAACCACACTCGGGTTTTCAGCACATGATAGAGCTGTCAGGCTGTCTGTTCCGTAGCCATTCTCATGATACCTGACAGATCAGCTATACAGATTACTGTCAGGGATCCCATGCACGTTTACACGTGACATCTAAACTAATAACATCTAAAATGCCCATCTATAGTGGGCATCTAAAATAAACAGGAAACGTTGGACAGTTCTTCCCTACTGTATGGTACAGGGAACTCTGCTCACTGTCACGTGGCAGCCTGGATAGGAGGGGCCTGGGGGAGGATTTATACATGCAGATTATGGCTGAGCCACTCTGCAGTCCACTTGAAGCTGTCACAACACTGTTGATCAGCTTATTCCCAATATCAACGAAAACGTTCTTAAAAAAAGTCTCTCCTTTATGCCTTGAATTTAATGAAGGAGTATAAAGAGAGCTAACACCCTAACAGAAAACAGCCACAACTTGGATTTGTAGCAAGAATCAAAGGAATAACTATTTTATATCTAATCAATAACCGTCTCAGCTCAAGCAAGATATCCCCGTTATCCAAGCTTGCTACTAGGTGAGGGTGAGGTTCCAACTGTCCCTTGAGGAGACGCCTGCATAACTGTCTGGCTCACACGGAAGCCAGGGTTAACACTGGCCTCAGGCATACAGCTGCACGCTCACTTGCTCTGATCACCCAAGGATGGTGAAGGAAGAAAGGTGCAGATGGTCACAGAGGTAGAGAAGAGATATAAAGGACTGTCCGAGGATCCCCAGGCCCCCTGGAGAGAGGCAATGATAAAAGATGCCGTCAGGCAGACAGGCAGAGCAGAGGGGTAAAGATCAGTCACTCCAGCTCCTAGAATCCTGAGAAGAGCTGAAAGAACTGGGAACCAAAGCCAAGGGGAAGGGTCGATGCAGCACAAAAGGCAGACTCTTCTTCAAGTGACCATACACGTTCAGTGGGTCACGCACAGGGCTTAGAACCGCTAAGCGAAGAGCTATCATGGCCTGTTAGGGCCAGAGAGGATATCGGAGCCCAAGTAACCTAAGCTGGCCCACTATTCTTTTGACTCCAGACACTGGAGAGCAAGAGTCAGAGTGAAGAGCACAGAAATATTCTTTATTTGATTAAGCATCCCATCTGACCCATGCCAGCATTATCTTAGATAGCCAAGGCGGCTCTGAGCTCACCAGGCTCCAGAGATGCCGGAGTTTAAGGTGGTACTGCAAGGCGAAATCTAAAGACAGCCCGATGCCAAGGAAACACATTAAGTCACCTTCGGGGCGAATGGCTCAAGGGCCAAGACTGTGCGTTAAGGACTGAGGGGCTGTCAGAGGGGCAAGTGCCCCGGAGAGCAGAGGCCTGAGGCCAAGGGCGCCCACGGCCCCTGCTCTTCACCTGCAGGGGACAGAGAACCTCTGAAGGCCCTGACAACAGCTGATGTAAATATCTGCATCTTCATGAAACGAATCACACACGCACATCCCCACGCCTGCTTCTTACCAAACCACAAATTCCAGCGCAAACTGAAACCTGAGGCAATTTGCTTTTTTAATGTTTTCCCATGATAGGTCATCTACTTCAGGGCCCACAACCTTCCTCTGTAGCGCAAATGAGGTGTCTTTTAGGCTTTTGGGTTCATGCAGGCTTTTTCGCAAATATTCAGCTCTGCCATCCAAGTGTCAAAACAGTCAGATCAAACGTCAAAGAGCAGCTGAGGCTGCGTTCCAGTAAGACTCCCTTTACAGAAACAGGCCACAGATGGGATCCGGCCAACAGGACGTCATCTGCTGACCTCAGGCCTACATTGTTTCTCATCAGCTCTGCCCTTAATCCCTGAAATTCAGTATATTACTCCGGAGACACCCATCCTCAAATCAGTTTATTGCTCTAACATGAGCTGTCTCACCTGAGTTTTCTGTCGAGCCACAGAATGCAAAATATTTTCATAATTATCTGAGGAAGACATGAAGGGAGTATCAGCTTTACAACTGCACTGTCCTTTTAAATGACTGTTCCCAGACAACAGGAGGAAAGGGCTGAGCAAAGAACACTGGCAATGGCCAGCATCTGCTAGTCCCGCCAACAGCAAATATTCACTAGACCATTAGTGAGAACTCACAGTCAGGGCTCCAAACTTTTTTCACACTGAAATATATGGTTCTCCTGCTTCAACAAATGAGTGATGGTTCTAGAATTCCTTATGACAGCTCCAGATTAAAGACAAGCCTGCATCTGATGGAGCGTCACAGAGACCCATGATAATGCCTCCTGATGGCCTGAACTTTGGGTGCAATTCTCATTTTTCATCTGCATCGTCCTGCAGCAGTTCAACAAGTTTAAATTTGGCCGGTGAATCCCAGCCCTGTAAGGAAGCATCTTCTGACGGTTCGACTTTTGGATACATTTCCCAAATACCTGGGCATCCCTTCAAAGTGCGACAGAACATATGTGATCTACAATGAGAAAGCCATTCATCTGAGGCCTCTGAAGGCTGGAAGGAGATACAGGGCAAGAAAGTCTTGGCTTGATTTTTTAAAACCCACCTAATTGTTAAGACTCTCCTATTTCCACACATGAAAAGAATTTAATAGATATATTTCTTTTTAAACTAATTTTTATTGGAGTATAATTGCTTTCCAAGCTTTCCAGGTAGTTTAGTGGTAAAGAAGGTGCCTGCAATGCGGGAGATGCAGGAGACAAAGATTCAACCTCTGGGTGGGGAAGATCCCCTGGAGAAAGAAAAGGCAGCCCACTCCAGGGTTCTTGCCCAGAAAATCCCATGAACAGAGGAGCCTGGTGGGCTACAGTCGATGAGGTCGCTAAGAGTTGGACGCGACTTAGTGACTGACACACAGACCCATTGCTTTGCAATGCTGTTAGCGTCTGCCGCACAGAAAAGCGAGCCAGCTGTATGTATACATGTGTGCTGTGTCGTCTCAATCGTGTCCAGCTCTTTGTGACCCCATGGACTGTAGCCCGCCAGGCTCCTCCGCCCATGGGATTCTCCAGGCCGGAATGCTGGAGTGGGTTGCCATGCCCTCCTCCAGCGGATCTTCACCCAGGGATCGAATCTGCAGCTCCTGCGTACTGCAGGCAGATTCTTTACCTGAGCCACCAGGGAAGCCCCATAATGTATACATGTATCACCTCTTTTTTCAATTCCTTTATTTCTTAAGAGTTGCTTCGAGTTACCTGGAGAACATTTTATATTAAACATTTGAAGAAAGGATGGCACATTAAAAACCTGGTGGGTTTTATGGCCATCACTTTAAATAAGTCTGTTCAAAAACCATTCACGAGACTATTTTCTTTGAGCAGGGAGTGTTTATTGCTTCAGTCTCCCTACCTACCCTCAATATCGATGATTCATCGCATGAATTAAGCCTCAAACTGAAGTTTCAAAGAATTCCTAAAGGCATCAGTACTAAAATTAAGCGCCACAGGGAGTCAGCTGTCAGTCTGTTCATTACTTCTGCTTTTTCTTACTTCCAGCTGCAGTAACTCAATGAGCGTTGATTTTCCATTTAGGCAAGGTAAGAAAAAAAGAAAAACATACAAACCCCTAAACTAGATATTGAACGGTGCTGCAACCAAAGGCTATCAATCACTACTTCATCTTTCCAAACCAAACGATAAATCCAAAAGATTTTTCCTCTTGCTGATATTTTAAAGTCACTTTGAGGTAAAATTTATCAATGATAAAATGCACATGTTTTAAGAGTACAGTTCAATGAGTTCTGACCAGTGAGAAGCTGTGAAACCACTGTGCCAATCAAGCTATTTCCACCACCCAAAGGGGCCCCTGCCTTCACCCAGCCTGTCCCTCCTACCCCCACCCAGACCCCCAGACCCTAAAGTCACTGCTCCGCTTTCTATGTTTGAATCTGTTTGTGTATTTAAAGCCCTACCTGTGGGTTTTGACTTACGGGAAAGTAGCAATATTCTGAGGGTACTTTCAGATTGTCCCAGGACTATGTTTTCTGAAAACAAGGTGTTTATTCAACTTGACGGGGAAAACCCTAGAGTGACAAGCACTGCTATAAACGCATGCATTCAAACACGTATTGAGTAAGAGGCACTGCTCTCTGTTTGAGGGGTGGAAAAGGAAACACAGGGGGCCCATCCTTGCAAAGAAGCCCTGCTCATAGCTACAGAACCCCGCGACCTGGGCTGAAGGCGGGCGGGGTAGAGGATCGGGTAGACACGGAGAAGGAGCCCCTGTCCGTCTGGGGAACCAGGAGAGACGTTTGCAGGAAAAGACAGCATCTCGACTCCAAGCTGAGGACACAGCGAAGGCAAGAGGCAGAGTTCCACGTGGGGCAGATGAGGGTGGTTAGGAACGGGGCCAGCGCCTGAGTGCCAGCACGCAGCTCCAGGACCAGCCCACCGGCCTTCCAGACTGAGCTCTGCCAGCACCCGTGAAGCCCGCAGTGCCCGCAGCCGGCGTGGCCGCGTCCCGGGAGGCGCTCAAGAGAAGGCGGGGCCTGCGCGCGGAGCCGGGGGGCTGGGGGCGCCGGGCTGGGGGCGCCGGGCTGGGGGCGCCGCTAGCCAACCACCCACGCCGGGCTCCCAGCACAGCGGAGAAGCGGATGACGAAACGGGGGGTAAGACACGACCTTGCCCACACGGTTCTAAAGCAAGCCAGGAGGAAACAGCTGGGCCCCGAGCCGAGGCCACTTCCTCTCCCGGGCCTAACGACTGAGCACCTGTCCCCTGGGGGAGACGCGAGGTCACCAGGCGGCGAGGCGCAGGCAGCGACACAGGCCCCACGGGGCAGGGCCGAGACGGGGGAGCGGGTCGGGGGCGAACTGAGCAGGACGGGGGGCAGGGGCCCCTCCTGCCTCCTACACAGAGCCTGGATTTCATCTGGGAGGTGAGGGGGCTTGTGAAGACTTCATAGGAGAGTTGTCATTCAGTCGCTGAGTCGTGTCCGACTCTACGACCCCATGGACTGCAGCACGCCAGGCCTCCCTGTCCATCACCAACTCCCGGAGCTTACTCAAACTCGTGTCCATTGAGTTGGTGATGCCATCCAACCATCTCATCCTCTGTCATCCCCTTCTCCTCCTGCCTTCAGTCTTTCCCCATCAGGGTCTTTTCAAATGAGTCAGCTCTTCCCATCAGGTGGCCAAAGTGTTGGAGCTTCAGCTTCACGGAGAGAGGTTTCCCAACCATAACTGCATCATTATTATTATGTTGAGCTATGTTAAAGAATATAGCATGAAGCACATTCATAAGATTGAGTACATTCGTAGAGGTGATTCATCTCCATGATCTGTTTCCAGAACTTGTTCATTATCCCAAATAGAAACGCTATAGCCATTAAACAGGAGCTCCCTATCTTCCTGTTCCCCGAGCGCCTGGGAGCCTCTCTTCTGCATTTTGTTCCAAGGAACTACCCATCTAGGTAGGACCTCATGTAAGGGGATCACGCAATGCTTGTCTTCTGGGTCTGGTCTTCTTCACTAAGCATGTGTGCAAGGTCCGTCCAAGTTAAATTAAAGCAAGTTTCAAAATTTGTCCTTTTTATGGCTAAGTAATAGTCCACTTTTTTCTTTTTTTAAAGCTTCCCAGCAGTGGGGATGAATTGGCAGCAGTTCAGCTGAAAGAAAAGGATAGGCAAGGCTGGAATGACAGCTGTGGGGATGGAAGAAAAGGGAAGAGCGAACGAAGAGGACTTGGAGATAGGATAGCAGTACAGTGCGAGAGGAGAGCAAGGGAGAGAGCAAAGGCGGAACGAGCGAAAGATGCCCGGTTTCCGGTTCAGACCACTGAATGCAGGAGCAACTTTAAGGA
>SJYG01000387.1:1162119-1224925 GCA_006410535.1 Litocranius walleri | reverse complement strand
TGGGGTGGGGCGGGGCTGGGGGGGTGGAGGGGTGTGGCTGGAGGCCACAGATACGGCCAGAACTCTCTACATTTTGAAACTGTCTAAGCACTGGAGTCCTGACTTCCACGGGACGCTTAGACAACTATTGGGAAACTAGCTTTACCACATATTTTTATTTATATGAAGTTATATTTCACCAAGTCAATTATTAGACAACAAAGAAATAGGTATTTTCATTAATAGGCCCTCTAGAAAAAATGGAGGCAAGGGAGGAGAACAGTGAATCACAAACGTTTAACTTATAGAGATTAAACCTTAATAGTATTCCCATTCTTTTCACCTTTGAAAAGCTACAGTCAAATACCCGTAAGGGGGAGTGCGGGGCCAAAATGATCACTAGGGCATCACGTTGTCAAACGAGGACTGTCTCTGGGCCCACAGCCACCCCTTGCCTTGTAAATCCCTTTCTCACTCAACACCAGGCTGCGATTATAAAATCGACGCAGGGAAACGCTAGATTCAGCCTCTCTCCCTTTCTTATTTATTCACCAGAGCTCCTTGCTCCTCTGTAAACAGACATGTCTTTAAATGGTACAGCCTTAGATGGTGGGCACTTCTTTATAAATGACACAGCATTAAAGGGCACGCCTGCTCTCACTCATTCTCGTTTTATCTCAACTAAAGCAATTCAACTTTCCAAGGAGGGGCAAACTAAAATGTGAAATTATGAATGAGCCAAACCTTTATACCCAAGACCGTGCACACAGCATTTAAGCTGGCTGGGAGGAAGAAAAATTAGCAACTCAGGACACGGTGTTCACCCCCTACTCTCACCAAGTACCTTCAAAGCAAAAAACACTGTAAAAATTCAGTCTCTGTGTCAGATAAAAGCAATAACTCATTTTATTTTAAAACTTGACATGTAAATGACTTCTGTAATTAACAAAAATTCTTGTTAAATATTAAAGCTTAGAGGTCTCATCATCAAATAAGGAACAATTTCCAAAACCTTTCTGAAAATTATGTAACCTTTTTAGAATATAAATACAT
This sequence comes from Litocranius walleri, assembly GCA_006410535.1. Lineage (NCBI taxonomy): Eukaryota > Metazoa > Chordata > Mammalia > Artiodactyla > Bovidae > Litocranius > Litocranius walleri. Next base: position 1,223,893 of record SJYG01000387.1, on the reverse strand, counting down.
ATTCTAAATATAGCATGTATGTGTGGCAATATATATGTGTCATGATCTGTTAGGATATTTATATATATGTAGGTCACATAAGATCCAATCCATTTTGTGGAAACTAACAGAGACAGACAATTCTTAAGTCAAACTGGTTTTGTTACAGAATTACTGCAATTTTTCTCCATCACATCAAATACATTTGATTCTAGGGGAAGTAAGATATTTAAGCCAGATTTTTAAACAACTGATAGTCACAACATCTGAGTTAATCAGTAATGGCCAACACTTAAAAACAATTTCTACCAATGCCTTTTGCAATAGCTTTTTCATATTTTTTTGGTTTGAATAAAATCATCCTAGAGTATTTTGGATTTGAGTAAGTAGGGAAGTTGGTATTGTTAGTCACAATATGTGGATATTTTGTGTTAAGTACATATGTATAGACATAATACTTAACTAAAACTACTTAAAATATAAAACTGTGTGTCTTTATAGGACAGAATACTTATTTTCCAAAGCAAGCTTTCTTGTTGGCTCAGAAGGTAAAAAATCTACCCTCAATGCACGAGAGACCTGGGTTTGACCCTTGGGTCAGGAAGATCCCTAAAGAAGAGCACGGCAACCCACTCCAGTGTTCTTGCCTGGAGAATCCCATGGACAGAGGAGCCTGGTGGGCTGCATCCATGGGGTCACAAAGAGTCGGACATGATTGAGCAACTAACACATTCACTTTTCACACATGTATAGACATATGACCTAATCAAAACTACTTAAAACATAAAACTATGAACCTTTATAGTACAGAATACTTATTTTCCAAAGCTAGCAGCTCAGTTAAATAAAGTAATTGATAAGTCTTATTTGGTGAAAATGACTAGCCCAGTTCACTAAGGCAAATACTACATTTACCAAACAGTCATGGACTGATACTACCCTGTTACCTCAAGTCTATTTAATCTACCAGTAACTTACTATAAGAGTTCCAGTTTCATTTAAGAAAAAAATTCTCTATAACTTATCTTTCTTAGAATATTCATAAAATGTCTCTAAAAACAGGAAGCTAATATTTTTAAAATTACCCAAACTCTATCTTTGTGTTTCAAACAGACTGATTTAATAAGCATTCATTTAGTAAGTAGAAAGCCAATTAAAATAGAGTCTTTCAGACCAGAAAATAACACTGATGGGATTTTAGAAGCCAGCTCTCTATGGAGCCCACCTATGCTAGGCTGCCTGGTTTTCAAGCATTTGTTTTCAACTATGAAGTGGTGATTTTCTATGCTTCACATTGCTGAGCTGTTGTCATTCTGCTCTTATTTTACAAGTACCTTTAATAACACAGTAAATCTATATCTGCTTAATTCAAGATATTCTTTCAAAGCAGAAGAAATGGTTAAGCATATTTCAAATCTTTATGCCAGACAGTGGCAGCCAGCTTCCTCTGTTCCTGGTTCTATGCTTCTTCTACTAAACTCAGTGACTTTTACCAACAGAGAAAATAGCTGTTTCCTGCTCTATGCATATTATGACATTTTTCATAGAGACATAATAATAATAAAACAACAAATACAGACTTAAATGAAAATGGGCATCTCACTGGCCATTAGCTGATGTAGGTCATGGGAATCAGATTACATTGGTTTATTGAGACAGCCAGTCTATTTCAGAAAATAATTCTCTAATGCTCTCAAACCACCGAGTAAGTTAAAAGAAGGTCAAATTTAACCTACGTCAGAAGGAGGGAAGAGGGAGCAAAGCCTTAAGGAAATTCAAATGTAAGGAGATTCACAGGGGCCACTGCTATAGCTGCAAACTCACTCCAGCTTCCACCACAACTCCTGTCCTTCAAATGGTCTCTTGAACTGTTGCAGCTGCTCGTTTTCCAGTCTAGTGGAATATCAATGAGACTGCAGATCCAGGCTCACACACAGCACGGTTTCCTGAGGAAGCCATTCCACAGCAGGCACCACTGAACCCGAGCGCTGCCTGTGAGTCCAGCCCGTTTGTTTCTCTTTAGCTGATGGGCTCTCGGGACCAAAGGACTATGCGTTTTTAAAATGCCATCCATCCCCGAAGCGGGATTATAATAAGCAGATAAAGAGACAGGAACATTGTGAAAACAATTTGAAGAGACTTTTCTTTCTGTCCATCAATCCAGAATGGGGCAATACATCACCCAGGTGACCCTTTCCAATCATGGCTACTTTCAAAATCTGATTGCCATCTCCATTAAAAATCAACTGTATTCATAAGATAAAGTATCAGATACACTGGGAACACCAACTCCTTTTATCTTGAATGTGGTTAGCAAAACACTCATGCAAAACTGCTCCATTCCACAAATCAGCAAGTCATCATTCGTGCGATCAGCCATCCAATGATTTATTTAACGCCCACTAAGCGCCAGGCACCGGAGCAGACGATGCAGCCTGTGGGTACATAGACAATCTTCTTTCTGTCGTGCCTGGCTTGAAGCTCACACTCCAGCCACTCGGAGGCACCTGAATTCTCTGAAAGCTAATTCCTCTCTCACTGCTGAGCTTTGGCACACACACCGTTCTCCTAGCATGGGGAGCTGTCCCTCCCTCTCTCAGCAGGGCAACACTCAGCCCACACGCCCTCCTCCAACTCCAAGATGCCTCCCCTCGTCTTTCCACCTGGGTTAGATGCTCCTGCTGCGTTCTCTAAGGAGCCCTTTTTATAGTGACCATATTTCATTTACTTGTGTCTGCCGCACTGGAAAGGGAGCTCCTCAAGGGCAAGAACCTACACACAGCCCGTATTTGGCCAGCGGAGGGGCTCAGTGGGTCCTCCTCACTCGCCTCTCCTCCAGCCGGAATGAATGCCCTAAGATAGGACCTGGCCTTGTATCCTTTCCTTAGTATCCAGGCAACGGCTAGCACTCAGTGAGTGCTCAATAAACCCTTGGAGAATGAACGAAACCTAATTGAAATCAGGTCATTTTTGAAAAATTAAGGCTACACAGTCACCAGTATGTGTAGGCAGGTCGGAAGCCATGAACAGGATTGGGCTCACCCATTAACAGTATGCGTGCATTTTCTCTTCGCAGAATGGTGAGAATGGTGAGTTCACTGAAGAAGAGAGTTACTATGTTGGTAACTAAACTTAGACGTTAAACTTATACTTCGACAAAATAATTTAAATCTGTGCCTCATAATGTCCACTGGAGGCTGAACAAATGAATTTCTGGGGTATGTGGTTCTGAGGCAAATATCTGCAAAAGCTCCCTGGGTGATTGTGTCATCAAATAAGGGCCGAGAGCCACTGAAAATTCCTTACTCTACCTGAAAAGGGCTCCAATCATCTCCCCCAACAGGTGCTCTTTAGCACTGCTCTTGAGAGAACAAACCAGGAGGGGGGTGTGTCATGACTTTATCTTCAACCCAGTATTTCCACTTTACACCTCTAAAATACAAAATAACATGTTCATGGTAATTCATTCATTTCATCATTATCTGCAGCACCAATATGCTGGGGGAAAGTCATCTAAATCCCCATTCTTGGAAACTAATTGGTGTCCGCTTCCCAGTGAGTACCGCGTGGCCAGGCAGAAGGGGAAAGACACCATGAGCGGCTCTGGACGAGGCGAAAAGAAAGCAAGGTGAAAGAGTAAGAAGGAGAGTAAAGGTATATTTTTATTGCTTACTTACTTGCTTATTTCTACACAAACAAAAGAGTAAACTCATTAATGGAAATGGTCATCAGCAAGTGGACAGGGGGCAACGGAGAGAAAGGGCGCAGGGCTGCGGCCTCTCAGTGTCTCTTTTGCACAGTTATGGCTCTTAGGTCATGTGAGCACTTTACACATCCCTCAAAATAATTAAAGACGATGGGGTGAGAAGTCAACCCTAAAATTAAATATAAACAGAAACAAGGGAACTGATCTCAGCTGGACAGCACAGCTACATTCAGTAACCACTGAACATGAACACTCGGCACCCTCTTAGTGGGGTACACTCTTCACTAGTGAGAATGATGATGATGGAGATGCCTGTCAAGCAGTTTTGAACTTTACTTAACTGTTTTGTTGTTGGTGTTGGTGCCAGTGTAGTAGGAATTCTGAAACTATTTTTTACATACTTCATGCTGAAACAGATAAGCAATTATATTGCTGTTGTTAGGAAAGGTTTTCACACTGTAGGAAAGGGGGATATAAAAAATACTGAAACCAGGGAAGGTAAAAAGGAATCAGTTGTGCTGAATATAAACTGGAACCACAGGCACACAATCACAATTTAAAACAGTATATATGTATTTCTAAGTTTTGTCCACTGTAAAAGTCTAGAAACAATGACAGTCCAGTAACAATAAGCATGCTTCCGTCCTAGATCTTGGTTTTCAAATACTATTTCTCATTAAAAAGAACCGGAAATCCTTGGGAAACAGCTGATTTCAGGTCTAGGGCAGAGAAAATACAAAGTGAGGGCTGGGATCATCCCACAGTGCCGTCAAGTAAGAGTGATGGGGAGTCAGCGCCACAGGGTTAGGCTGCAGGCGCTCAAACTGCCGCAGACCTGCACCATCCGAACACGGGAAAGAACGGCCATCTGAGTGTTAGTGTCTCCCTGAAACTGAAGCTCGCAACCCAAGGTGATGGCGCTTGAAGGTGATGAGGTTGAGATGAAGTTGTAAGGGTGGAGCCCTCATGATGGGATCAGTCCTTTCTAAGAAGAGGAAGATGGTAAAGCGTTCTCTCCACCAAGTGAGGATGGTGACAAAGCAGACGTCAGCGAACCAGGAAGAGAGCGCTCACCAGGAACTGAACCTGTCCCGCCCTTGACCTTGAACTTCCCTGCCTCCAGACTGGGAGAAATAATTGTTTGCTGTTCACGCCACCCAGTCATCCAAGATGACTAAGACAAAGTAACATTTATAAGACACTGGGTTATAAAAATGATCCGTGATTCCACAGTGATACACAAACGGGAAAAAAAAAAAAAAACAGAGAAGAGAAAGAAAGAGAGGAGTTAGGAAGACTGTAGTTTTATAACTAACAAGTGCTAGTTTATAGATTAAAAAAACCCATCTCCAACACAGTGCCTGATCTAGGCAAAGTCCATCAACAGATACTAAAAATCACTGGGTGAAAGGTTGTTGAAAGACAGCATATTTACTTGCCTCAAAGAATCAGTGCACGGATTACTTATTAAATGGTAAAAAGTCATCCTTACAATGCACAGATTGGGCAGACAGCACCTTTAACCAAAGATCTCATTATATTATATATTATATCTGTATTATATATTATAATATTATAATGTAATATATAAATATATTATTATATATAATATCTATATTATATATTAGATTATATTATATATAATTCAGCACACGTGTCACGGTCCTTCAGTGGTGATGCAATGGGATATCGTTAATATCAAAATGTCACCAACTCCCAGAGTTTACTCAAACTCTTGTCCATTGAGTCTGTGATGCCATCCAACCATCTCATCCTCTGTGGTCCCCTTCTCCTCCCGCCTTGAATCCCGCATCAGGGTCTTGATGGACAAGGAGGCCTGGCATGTTGCGGTCCATGGGGTTGCAAAGAGTTGGACACGACTGAACGACTGAACTGAACTGAATCAAAATGTCATCTTGAATTTCACCACGAGGGTGCAAGATATGTAGGGCTGGTATGGGCTCCTCAGAACTGTCAATGCCGTGGAAAGCCAAAAAAAAGGGGGGGAAGGGGGCAAGGAGACCATTCTGTAACAGACTACAAGAGACTAAGAAGATGCGGTAATTAAATACGATGCCTGAAACTTGGTGCGATCCAGGGTTGAGGCGGGGGGAATGCTATGGTGACAAAGGATATTGCTGAATATGGACTGTATATTTAATGACATTACCAAATTAATGGAGAATTTCTGGAGTGTGGTGATTGTGATTTTGCAGGAGAATGCCCTTACACATGCTAGGTTGAAGTGTCATGATGCTGCAAACGTGGTGAAGTGTTAAACTCACCCCATCCCACCTGTTTAGCCCTTTTATTCCTAAGACTATAGGTGAGAGAAAGCCTCGAAACAGCTACAGCAAGTCTCTCACGCTTCTAGAAAAGCTGCCAATCGCCCTTTTGGGAAAAAAAAAAAAAAACAGAGAAGAGAAAGAAAGAGAGGAGTTAGGAAGACTGTAGTTTTATAACTAACAAGTGCTAGTTTATAGATTAAAAAAACCCATCTCCAACACAGTGCCTGATCTAGGCAAAGTCCATCAACAGATACTAAAAATCACTGGGTGAAAGGTTGTTGAAAGACAGCATATTTACTTGCCTCAAAGAATCAGTGCACGGATTACTTATTAAATGGTAAAAAGTCATCCTTACAATGCACAGATTGGGCAGACAGCACCTTTAACCAAAGATCTCATTATATTATATATTATATCTGTATTATATATTATAATATTATAATGTAATATATAAATATATTATTATATATAATATCTATATTATATATTAGATTATATTATATATAATTCAGCACACGTGTCACGGTCCTTCAGTGGTGATGCAATGGGATATCGTTAATATCAAAATGTCACCAACTCCCAGAGTTTACTCAAACTCTTGTCCATTGAGTCTGTGATGCCATCCAACCATCTCATCCTCTGTGGTCCCCTTCTCCTCCCGCCTTGAATCCCGCATCAGGGTCTTGATGGACAAGGAGGCCTGGCATGTTGCGGTCCATGGGGTTGCAAAGAGTTGGACACGACTGAACGACTGAACTGAACTGAATCAAAATGTCATCTTGAATTTCACCACGAGGGTGCAAGATATGTAGGGCTGGTATGGGCTCCTCAGAACTGTCAATGCCGTGGAAAGCCAAAAAAAAGGGGGGGAAGGGGGCAAGGAGACCATTCTGTAACAGACTACAAGAGACTAAGAAGATGCGGTAATTAAATACGATGCCTGAAACTTGGTGCGATCCAGGGTTGAGGCGGGGGGAATGCTATGGTGACAAAGGATATTGCTGAATATGGACTGTATATTTAATGACATTACCAAATTAATGGAGAATTTCTGGAGTGTGGTGATTGTGATTTTGCAGGAGAATGCCCTTACACATGCTAGGTTGAAGTGTCATGATGCTGCAAACGTGGTGAAGTGTTAAACTCACCCCATCCCACCTGTTTAGCCCTTTTATTCCTAAGACTATAGGTGAGAGAAAGCCTCGAAACAGCTACAGCAAGTCTCTCACGCTTCTAGAAAAGCTGCCAATCGCCCTTTAGAAATTAGCATGGTGATCCACAAAAAAAACTCCTTGACTGAACTCCACCAAGACTCAAACATTAAAGTCTTGACCCTCAGCACCTCAGAGTGTGGCTGTGTTTGGAGAGTCTTCAAAGAGGCGATGCAGGTAAGATGAGCCCATTAGGGTGGCCTTAATCCAATGTGATGATGCCCTTCTAAGACGGGGGAATTGGGGATGGGCAGGTATTCTGGAGACCATGTGGAAACACAGGGGAAAGACGGTCATCTCCAAGCCAAGGAGAGAACCCTCCGGAGCAACCCACCCGTGGACACCTTGCCTTGGACCTTTGGCCTCCCAAACTGTGAGAAAATAAGCTTCAAGCCACCGAAATCTGCGCTTCTCATTGCGGCATCCAGAGCAAAGTCACCCATGGAACGTGGTGCCTGTCTTGATTAAGCTTCTATTTTGCCAGGCAAAGGGTCTAGAGCAGCTCCTAGCTCACAGCGCCCAAACGCACTTTCCCTCGAGACTCCTCAGGCCTGGCCCACAGGGTCCTTCCATCCCAGCCCCGGTGATCACATCTCCCCCCACCCCCAGGCTCCGGGACGCCCACCAACTTCTGGTTCGTGCCTCTGTGCCTCTCTGAGGAAATATACACGCTGGTCCTCCTGCCTTGAAGGTTTCTCTTCACAACCTCTGCAAAATCGGAGGCTCTCTCCTCCTCAGCCCCTCAGCTCTTTGTCAGCCCCGAGTAAGATCCTTCCCATGAAGCAGTAGAACTACGTGTTTACTCACAACTCTTCCCCCAGCGCTGGGGCCTCTAGAGCAGGCGGTGCATGTTCTTCATGTGTGAACCACAGCATTTGCACACACGCTAGGCATCCACATCTTCAGCAAATTAACATGAAATACAAACAATCCTATACTGTCAATTTCAGCCTCGTGTGACTTTTCACTTACTCAGCATGTTCAAGGGACTGGAGTGGCAGTCACCGAAAGGACTCTAAAGATCAGCCCCCTAACCAAAGGCAGAGGAGTAACACTTAAAGCCCCCCATTTCAGCCTGTACTTGGAGGCAGCCAGATTTTCATGAGCGTTAACAGAAATGAACCTCAGAGAACTGAGATTAAATGAAAATATCTCAGTGTGAGCTTAAACTCACCTCTCTTTCCAGAATAAACTGCTGTAATCCTTCTAAAGTGCCCGGCAAACCACGTCTGTCCAAACTGGCTGCAGAACACCTACGCACAGCCAGAGAGCGTCCCCGACAGCTTACCTCCACTGCAAGGACGAGCTGCAAGAGCCACCACCGACGGACGGGGCCGGCCCTGGAGGGCACAGCGAGGGCAACATGCAGACTGGCGCCCAGACTCTGTTCAGAGCCCCCCACCCCCACGCCGAGGCCTCACTCCACGTCCAGATCCATCAGGGTCTTGATCTACCCTTTCCTCTTGTCTCAACTCCTCGCCTCCCAGCGACTCCCTCCTGGAGGACACTTGCCATGTTAGAGCCTTTTATAGGCTGATGCTCTTTGACCCTCCCATTTGCTCCTTCGTTCTTGTCCCCACTGGACTATGCCTTGGTGATAAAGACAACCGCTGCTGCTGCTGAGTCGCTTCAGTCGTGTCTGACTCTGTGCGACCCCAGAGATGGCAGCCCACCAGGCTCCCCCATCCCTGGGACTCTCCAGGCAAGAACACTGGAGTGGGCTGCCATTTCCTTCTCCAATGCATGAAAGTGAGAAGTAAAAGTGAAGTCGCTCAGTCGTGTCCGACTCTTAGTGACCCCATGGACTGCAGCCCACCAGGCTCCTCCGTCCATGGGATTTTCCAGGCAAGAGGACTGGAGTGGGGTGCCATCGCCTTCTCCATTGCCATCTTATACAACTTCAATGAACATAATAATGATTATCCACCTTGTTGCAGAATACCAAGTAACTTCCCCCTCCCCTAAATCACTTGCAAGTTTCAGACCGGAGGCCCCATTACCCTCATGTACTCAATGTTATTTCCTAATTCACTGCAGCAGGACCACTGACCTCAGGAAATTAACACTGACACACTACCACGGGCCACACCCGCATTTAATCAGATGCCCTAAGAGTACAAAAGGATATTTCCTTGTCATGTTTCATTATTCTTCTTCCATTTGGAGGAGTTCACAGTCTTCCCTTCCTTTATAACTTGACAATCTGAAGATTACCATCAATTATAGTTTGGAGCACAAAACAAACAAAAGTCGTGTCCAGTTCTTTGAGACTCATGGACTGCAGCCCACCAGGCTCCTCTGTTCGTGGGATTTTCCAGGCAAGAGGACTGGAGTGGGGTGCCATGTCCTGCTCCAGGGGATCTTCCTGACCCAGGGACTGAACCCGTGTCTCCTCTGTCTCCTGCATTGGCAGGCGGGCTCTTTATCACTAGGGCCCACCTGGGAGTTTGTTTAATGTTTTCTCAGGAAGAGATTCAGGTCATACATTTTTGGTGGGGAGAGGGGAGATATTACAGAAGCAATACTATCATTTTCCCTTCTATCTTAACAAGTGATTGGATTATAGTTACTTGATCACTCGTGTCTCCCAGGTTTCTCCAAAGTAAAGTTACTCTTTAATCCCTCCTTCTGTATTTAACAAGTATTTTGTGGAGAGACAGCCTGAAGCAATGTAAATCCTATTCCTTATCAAGCTTTCAGTTTAGTTCAGTTAGTTGCTCAGTCGTGTCCGACTCTTTGCGACCCCATGAACTGCAGCACGCCAGGCCTCCTTGTCCATCAGCAACTCCTGGAGTTCACTCAGACTCACGTCCATCGAGTCCGTGATGCCATCCAGCCATCTCATCCTCTGTTGTCCCCTTTTCCTCCTGCCCCTAATCCCTCCCAGCATCAGAGTCTTTTCCAATGAGTCAACTCTTCGCATGAGGTGGCCAAAGTACTGGAGGTTCAGCTTTAGCATCAGTCCTTCCAAAGAAATCTCGGGGCTGATCTCCTTCAGAATAGGCTGGTTGGATCTCCTTGCAGTCCAAGGGACTCTCAAGAGTCTTCTCCAACACCACAGTTCAAAAGCATCAATTCTTCGGCTCTCAGCCTTCTTCACAGTCCAACTCTCACATCCATACATGACCACTGGAAAAACCATAGCCTTGAGTAGACGGACCTTAGTCAGCAAAGTAATGTCTCTGCTTTTGAATATGTTATCTAGGTTGGTCATAAGTTTTCTTCCAAGAAGTAAGCATCTTTTAATTTCATGGCTGCAGTCACCATCTGCAGTGATTTTGGAGCCCCCCAAAATAAAGACTGACACTGTTTCCACTGTTTCTCCATCTATTTCCCATGAAGTGATGGGACTGGATGCCATGATCTTCGTTTTCTGAATGTTGAGCTTTAAGCCAATTTTTCGCTCTCCTCTTTCACTTTCATCAAGAGGCTTTTTAGCTCCTCTTCACTTTCTGCCATAAGGATGGTGTCATCTGCAATATCTGAGGTTATTGATATTTCTCCTGGCAATCTTGATTCCAGCTTGTGTTTCTTCCAGCCCAGTGTTTCTCATGATGTACTCTGCCTAGAAGTTAAATAAGCAGGGTGACAATATACAGCCTTGACGTACTCCTTTTCCTGTTTGAAACCAGTCTGTTGTTCCATGTCCAGTTCTAACTGTTGCTTCCTGACCTGCAGGTAGGTTTCTCAAGAGGCAGGTCAGGTAGTCTGGTATTCCCATCCCTTTCAGAATTTTCCACAGTTTATTGTGATCCACACAGTCAAAGGCTTTGGCATAGTCAGTAAATCAGAAACAGATGTCTTTCTGGAATTCTCTTGCTTTTTTGACGATCCAGTGGATGTTGGCAATTTGATCTCTGGTTCTTTTGCCTTTTCTAAAACCAGCTTGAACATCAAGAAGTTCACAGTTCATGTATTGCTGAAGCCTGGCTTGGAGAATTTTGACTATTACTTTACTAGCGTGTGAGATGAGTGCAATTGTGTGGTAGTTTGAGCATTCTTTGGCATTGCCTTTCTTAGGGATTGGAATGAAACCTGACCTTTTCCAGTCCTGTGGCCACTGCTGAGTTTTCCAAATTTGCTGGCATATTGAGTGCAGCACTTTCACAGCATCATCTTTCAGGATTTGAAACAGCTCTACTGGAATTCCATCACCTCCACTAGCTTTGTTCGTAGTGATGCTTCCTAAGGCCCACTTGACCTCACGTCCCAGGATGCCTGGCTCCAGGTGAGTGGCCGCACCATTGGGATCGTCCGGGCTGTGAAGCTCTGTTTGTGCAGCTCCTCCGTGTGTTCTTGTGTTTCAAGCTTTAACTCGCTGATTCTGTCTTTACTGTAACATGTCTTTCCTGAATTAGCCGTTACGTGATGATTACCAGTGGTGACTGTCAACTCTGCCTTTTATCCTGCGTTTGTCAGTACTATCTATCTTTGATAGAATCTCTGATTCTCCTTATTTATTTCGTTCATACTAGCATGGACTCACTGACGTTGTTACTCAATGAATTGTCATCCACTGCTGCTATATTTATTTTGATGCCAAAAATGACCCAGGCTTGGCTGTTGGGAGCTTCTTCAACCTGACTGCTATGTCCTTTTGAAATGACCCCACCATTCTTGGAGCACTTCCTTGCTCTCTGGAACAAAAAAGTGTTTTAGGCTCATCTTCTATTTCCCCTCCCCCAGGCGTTTAGAAACCAAGACTCAGCTCTACTAGCCAAGAGCTCACAGCCCCTGGATATCTCCGCTCAGTTTAGTCCCTCAGTCGTGTCCGACTCTTTGCGACCCCATGAATCGCAGCACGCCAGGCCTCCCTGTTCATCACCATGTCCTGGAGTTCACTCAGACTCATGTCCATCGAGTCAGTGATGCCATCCAGCCATCTCATCCTCGGTCGTCCCCTTCTCCTCCTGCCCCCAATCCCTCCCAGCATCAGAGTCTTTTCCAATGAGTCAACTCTTCGCGTGAGGTGGCCAAAGTACTGGAGTTTCAGCTTTAGCATCATTCCTTCACTCCGGGGCCTGTAAGTAGACACACCTAGAAAATATATGTAACCTCAGAGGTCTCCTGGAATGTTCAAAGTTTTGCTCCTATGAAGTAGAAAATCCTCAGCGTCAGTCAAACCTCCTGGAACCCTGCAGCCTGAACTGGTCTGTCTTTTCTCTGTAGCCCACAGCCCCGAGGACCTGAGCCTGCAAAGTGGGGTCCATCCCTCACAGCTCCCCCTCCTCTTCCAGAACCTCACACTCCGGATCTGGAGCCGCCTAGTTCCACCCGATGAGTCGGCCTTGGTCTCACTCCTAGGCATACTGTTTGCTTCTAACTCCTTGACTTCACAGGTGAACTTTCAGAGGCCCTAGGTCCCAGGCAGCCCGAGAGCCAGGCTTGCACTGAACACAACTCCATCCCGGCTTCCAGAATCCAGCATCTCAGCCACCTGTTTGCGTCAACCCTCGTTGAAAATCAGCACCAGAAGCATTTAAATTCTTAATTGTAATCCACCTTAAACCTACAGTAGGGGCTTCCCTGGTGCCCAGGAAGGTAAGGAATCTGCCTGCAATGTAGGAGACCCGGGCTCGATCCCTGGGTCAGGAGGACGCCCTGGAGAAGGGAACGGCTCCCCACTCCAGTATTCTTGCCTGGAGAACTTCACAGACAGTGGAGCCTGGCGGGCTACAGTCCCTGTGGCAGCAAAGAGTCAGACACGACTGAGTGCCTAACACTTAACCTACATTAATCTCTAATGGATAAAAAAAAAAAAATTCAATTGTGAAGCAAAGTATCTTTCTGGTTTGTGAGGGTGATATTTTGGATCCAAGGTCGGTGTTCCTCAGATAGTTCCGAGCTTCTTTTCTTTTTCTACCTCTGACATCCCAGTTTTCTAAATCACTATTCCTCCCTCTACTGACCTGCACAGCTTCTATCCCCGGAAGCACATGTCTGTCCAGGTAACCTTGAGATGACCTGTAAGCCTTCTGGCCCCAGTACCTATTGCAGGAGACTGATTAAGGGTGAGGAAGACGCAGAGGGCATGAGGAGCAGCCATTCATAGGAAAGGCGATCAGCAGTCAGCCTCAGTCCATTTTAGATTCTATCTTCTGCCCTTTAGAAATTCCTACAGGGCTCTCTACATGATGGATGTTTAATAACATTGTCAGGCTAACTAGCAGTGATTTCTAGTGGGTATCCATAAAAAGTCACTACGAAGGCCTATAATTTTGGCCCTTAGAGCTTTCATTTTTCCAAGGTGGGAGAGTCAGGTAATAAATATCTTCAGAACCACAATGTGATATGACAATAGCTATTAGGGCTCAAGGAACCAATATCCATGAAATAATCCCTTACCCATTAATAACAGTTACACAGCGTCACAGCCTGCAACTAGGCTGGGCTGCAAACCTTCCATCTCTACTGAAGAATAAATAAACCAAGAAGCACCAGCTCGCCTGACTTTTCTTAGTGTGAAGCAGTGAGATCTTTGTATCCATCACTGCAAACATGAACCCATGAACTCTGAGTCAAGGCCTCCCTTTTCTAGCCTAATGATCCTCAGTTTTGGAGAGTCACAAACGATTTTGAAAAAGTGATGAAGGGTACATATCCGTCCATGTCTGAGAAGGTAGAGATGCAGAAAAATACACATAAACACGCAAACAGAACTGTGTCTGTAACTTCACGGAGTCTGATCACTGAAGCCCCAGATGAAGAATGCCCTAGGCCACCACTTCTCAGACTCCAACGCGCCAATGAACGACCAAAGCTGCTTTGAGTGGCTCTGTTCTAGAATAGGAATGAACATACTTTTTTCTGTACAGGCAGAGATGGTAAATTCTGTCGGTGCTGTGGATCTTACTGTATCTGCTGCAATTATTCAGCTCTGCCACTGTAGCAGGAAGCAGCCATATACAGCACAGTGCCTGTGTTCTAATAAAACTTTATTTATAGAGACAGGAGTCAGGCTGGATTTGACCCAAGGGCTACACTGGAAGGTATTACTTCAAAGTCAGAACAAAGACAATAACAGCAAATCATAAAACTCAACTCAGTTATTTTTTTAAGGGTTTGCATTCATTTTTACCACAAATCTTGTCATAGTCATTCTGCTATTTACTTACCCAGCAATTCCCATCACTACCTTTCTTCCTAATCAACAATGGGTTATGAACAAGCCATTGTTCCGTTTTTCAACCGACACAACAAGGATCAGAATAATTCCACATTATGAACATTTCCTGAAAGACCGCTTGTGGCCCAGTTCCCTGACTCGCAGCGCAGTTCTAGTAACTGAGAGCCGGCCACACGCAGCAGAGCACGTTCTCCCGTGTCCCAGCCGCCCGCTGCTTCTCTGCTGCCATTTCTTTAATAAGCCTGGCGGCTGTCAGACTCAGGCCAAGAGGCACAGGGCTGTGCTTCCCCGGAGACTTGTTTTCATAAACATTAGGGCCCACAGGAGGCTCCTCTCTGGCTGACCCTTCCTTCGTGGCCAAAGGTTAAATGCCTGACTACGGAGTGCCTTCCCAGGTGACCGTCACCCAGTCCCTTTGTTTCCTGATAGGCTCTGGACGGACCCGAACGGGCGTCCCGAGCATCCATCAGCCACCCGACTCCTCAGAATGGGAGTGGGTGAGGTGGGCTTCCTCCCAAGTGTCCTGCATCGCAAAGCTCAGAGCTGGCTAGGTGCTGGCCGACCGGCTATGGAAAGGATGATGGAGTGGCTCACCTGGGCTTGTACCAGGGGAACGTGGATAACCATTTCTGAGCAATTGGTAAGACTATTTTCTTTAGAACTCATGCACACTCCCACAGAAAAACCAGCTCCAGCTAGAAATGACTTAGGTTCCCAGTGTTATTTCTAGCCATTTCTACTGGTTTCTCAAGTCAAGCCTCACCAAATTAGTTATCAACTTCCTTTAGGAATGGCGCTCTGGTATAAAAAGCCCTAAATGGTATTCTAGCTGTCTGAAAGGCACAGTAAGACTCTACAGAGCACAGATCAGGTTATCATTTCGTATGAGAGCCAAAGTCAAATTCATGAGCAAATGTCTTATAAAATCCCAAGTAATTCAAAGAGTTATCAGGAACAGAACGCTGGAAATGGTAAAAATGATCCCCTATTGCCACCCTTGACTTGGCAAAGGCCGTCCATCGCATGGCCTGGCGTGACAAGCCAGCCTCGCGCTGGTGGGCTCTGCTCACGTGTTTTGCTGTTCGGTGTCAGCAGCGTGCTTGGGTCTGCTGTGTTCACAGCAGAACGTTTTACCTGGAAGAGAAGCTCCCCTTCCTACACTCCCAGCACACAGTCTACCAAACTACTCATCTCGCATCTACCCAGTAACTCTGGCAGGTGATGAGGAGCAGGAGGTATAAAGCAACTCCAATAATACATCTATTTTTAAGGAGTACTGAAAGCGTGGGTCTGTGGGTCATATGCGCTCAAAACTTTTACCTCCAAGGAGAGCCGTAAGATGCAGTGAAACTTGTTCTCTCCAGGGAATTTGCAAAATGCATATTATCCTAGTTTTTAAAGCGCTGACGACCGCTTTAGATATTCACAGCGGCCTTGCAAAAAGGCATTTATTCACCTTTCTCACCCCAGTGATGAACAGTTTATGCAAAAGGCAAGCAACAAAGGGCCTATTTCATTCATTCCGTTCGCTCTATCCCTCCCAGGGGCCAGGAGTGATCTGAGGGCAGAACAATGCTGGTGACACTGTAGGATTTTTATGCCAGGAGAGAGGCTGGGTTAAGAAGATTTTCTTGTTCATTTACAGGGGTGACAGCTCTGGTCATGCCGTGGAGGAAGGGAAATGCTAGGAATGTGAGATAAAACTCGGTGAACAATGAAGTCGGCTCAGAGTGCCAGCTATCTCGCCAAGCCCACACGCCAGCCCCATGCCAGCGGGGCATACAGAGCGTGTCCTTCAAGCCGCCACTCAAACCAGCCACCTGGGAGCGTCGGTGCTAGAAGACATCAACCTTTCATCTAATTAGGCACTGAAATTTAGCATTTCTAGTCAAAAAGTTTTCTTCCCTTACAACAGGTTCTGACAGTTTTTCTATCAGCTCACCTTACATGGGTAGATACATTTATCTGTACTTGCAGACGCTGCCTAGCTTGGGTGACTACCCTTTAAGCACTCACACACCCTACTCTCTGAGACACTGGCTTCCTATAGCAGAGGCAGAGGCAGCTGGGCTGACAGTCTTCCCAGTTAAAACCATCTCCTAATAATCTTTGCATATGGTGAGCCTGTCCATTGTTGTTCAGTCCCATGAAAAGTGGAAAGCGTTAGTCACTGAGTCATGTCCAACTCTGCAACCCACAGGAGTGGGTAGCCATTCCCTTCTCCAGGGAACCTTCCCGACCCAGGAGTTGAAGTGGGGTCTCCTGAATTACAGGCCAGTTCTTTACCATCTGAGCCACCAGGTAGCCCGTTTAGTCTCGAAAGCCCGCTCAAAAAATTTAGCCAATGCACACTTCATAATTCTCAGTCCAGCAATGTTGGTTCTTATCCTTGGCTTTTTCCTAAACCTTTTTTAAAAATCCCCAAAGACTATCTTGAAAAGTGGCGACAACATCATGAACTAAAACCACCAAAGGCACAAGGGTCAGTCAGCACCAAAGAGTGGGCCACCCTCACCTGCCCCCTCCGCCTCTCCCACCGCTATGCCCGCACAACCTCATTTCATCCAGTCTCAGCCCAACCTCAGGCCTCGCTTGGTGCTGTTCCTACTGCACAGAGCCTTCTCACCGTCTCCTTGGCTGGACACCTCTTCGGCCGAGAGGCTGAGGTGGGGTGAAAGGTGGTCCCAGGACACACGCACACTCTCGGAGCACAGCCTTCCCCCACCCGCCACGCTTGTCCCACGTCTTTCCTTCCGCGATGTCTGCTGGAATGGAAGCCCCCGAGGACCCGTGGCGTCACCTCCTCGGTGCAGTGACACCCAGGAGCACCGGACTGTCCAGAGAGAGAACTCAGCTTGGCCGAGCCGGGGCCCCGGGCCTGGGAGGTTCACTGTCCAGAACCAGAAACTCAGCTACTGCGGCCACTCAGCTTCAGGCCCCACTGATTTCAGATTCCTTGTCTGATACGCAAAAACACCTACACCCATCTCAAAATGCTGCTCTGAGGATTACACGGGTTAGGAAGGCACCCAGTGGGCAGCCTATAACAGCTGCTCAAGAACACTGGCGCTTCTTCCCGACGCATTGTCTAACTTCACTTTCAGAGCAATGGTGACATTGCCGACAAGAAAACAGAACTTTCAGAAATAAATAAAGAGAAAGAAGCGAGTGGGAGGGAGCACAAGGAGGACGTAACAGAATAACACGAGACAGAAAGAACACACCTTAAGGGCAGCAAAGCCTTTAGCACACCAGCAACCCGGCTTCGCTAAAAGAATGCTCTCCATTTGCGGAAGGCCTGCTTTGGCGGCTGGCTTGAAACCCTCTGCTTGATGGCATAACAGGCAGCATTGCTCTAAAAAGGTTTGGTGTCGTTACAGTCAGGCTGGTAGAAGTGCCGAAAGTCTCTTGGCTCAGAACAAATTCCTGCAAGAATCCTGAATCTGTTAACCACGCTGAGATGGTTTTGCATCAGTGGAAAATACAGGCACTGCATATTCTGCCTTGAGGCTTACTCTAGAAATCACTACAGCCACAGTGTAAACATTTCTTTTTCCTAAAACATACCTCAGAGGAAGCCAGCCACCAAGGGTGATATAATTTGAAACGAAAAACTGCCATTCAAACGTGGACGACAGTCCCATCTGAGTTCACCATGGGGGTTTCTCATAGACTTCTCATGGAATGGAATTCTTGCCCCCGCCCCCAACTCTCCCACAAACCTGCTCTCCCCACAATCCTCCCCATCTCAGTTACTGACTCTACTGACCCTGCGTCCTCTGAACAGCTCCGTCCTTCCAGCAGTTCAAGCCAAAGCCCTCAGCATCCTCTGGGTCGCCTCTCTCGGACACACCTCATATTCCATCCACCCACCTCAGCTTCATCTTTCTAAGAGGGTTCTAAATCCACTCTCTGCTCCACTGACCCCACCGTGGTCCAAGCCCCTACCCCTCTCACCTAGCTCACTGTTCCTGCCTCTGATGGGCCTGTCCCCTTCTTCACTCCCGCCGCCTGCTCCCAGTATCGCATCCAGAGGAATGTTAGCTGTTTGGTTGTGTTAGCTGCTTAGACATGTTCTCTTCTTTGCAACCCCATGGGCTGTAGCCCACCAGGCTCCTCTGTCCATAGGATTCTCCAAGCAGGAAGACTGGACTGGGTTTCCATGCCCTTCTCCACGGGATCTTCCCCACCCAGGGATCGAACCTGGGTCTCCTGCACTGCAGGTGGATTCTTTACCATCTGACCTCTCAGCAAAGCCCAAAGGGCTGACAACAAAAGGCAGAGCAAGGGCTTCCCCGGAGGTGCAGGGTCTGCCTGCTGACGCAGGAGACACAGCTTCACTCCCTAGTCGGGGAAGGTCCCACATGCCCCGCACGCCACGACTACTGAGCCCGTGCCCCAGAGTCCAGGAACTGCGATCACTGCCCACGCACTGCAACCACGGAAGCCTGAGCGCTCTGGAGCCCGAGCTCCTCGACAAGCGCACAGAGCCACCCTCCACAAGGGAAAAGAAGATCCAGCACAGCCAAAAATAAATAAATAAAAATTAAAAATGTCAGAAGAAGCTGTAATAACCACCTTCCAGAAGCCCCACAAGGGTCACTCCTGTGAGAAGTAAAGCCCAAGCCCTTGCAGGGCCCGCAGGACGCCGTGCCGCCCGACCCCATCGTGCGCCAGGGACACCCCTGCCCACCCTGCTCCCTCCGTCCCGGCGGGCCCTGCCCTCTGCATAGACTTCCCTGGACGCACGTGCATCTTCCCTCCTCGGCTCTGGCGGGTCTGTACTCAGCACCTTTCTTAGACAGCCTCCTCTGCCGGCCTGAGCACAGGTTCCAATGCCCCCAGCATCCCTCTTCCCCCTCTTTGGTTATTTTTCCCCACACACGTACCACTTTCTAATACTTTATGTAAGCGATTTATTCGGTTTTGCATGGAGTCTAAGCCCCCAGAACATGAGTTCCCTGTTCATCTTACTTGGTTCCCCAGTGTCCAGAACCATGGCCAGCACACCCTAGACAGTTGACTAAAAACTGCTTCGGGCCTTCTGTCACGTCAGCCAACTGAAGTCCGAGGAGACGGCAGGAAAAACAAGTTCCCACTGACTTTGTCCCAAGTCTCTCTCTGTCCCATGACACTAGTTAGTTTCAAGATTTTTCAACACTTGGCGAGAAATATCATTGCTTCCACAGTTTTTCTGAAGAATCCCCTAGACCCACAACTATAGTCCCAAGAGCCCTGCTCTCCCTTCCAAAGTCGTTTCAAATGCAGAGCAGGTGGCCAGTCACAGAGCAGATGCCCACAGAGCCCCAGAAGGCCATCTGCACCTGCTCCCAGCAGCCTCGCAAAGGGACTTCCACGCAGCCGCCAACGCCTGTGCAGTTTTCCAAAACGGGAAAAGCAGAAAAAGAAGCTTTAGAAATGACTCCAGATTGAAAATTCTTAAACTTCTGACTTAAGATGACCTAAAGAAAAACAGATCTCTCTGTCATCCACGCAGCTGAACCATTGTAGGCTGTGCAGTTGAGCAGACTGAATCCCCATCGAATGAGCTGGAGGAGCACCCGGCTTCTAGATTAAGTTCTATCAATGATTTACTTTGAGGCCTCAGGCAATTCACAGTTTCTCAGCAGCTCCGTGTCCCTAACTCCAGGATAAATAGGATGCTTCCTCATTCAAACCTGCCAGGGACAAACTGAGGTGAGTTAGCTAATATATCCTTCCTGTCTCCTTCAGAGGATCTTCGTTCCCAACCTCCTAACTGTGGATTTTGTCCCCAGGCAGTAATACAGCAGCATGGAAAGCAAGTCTGAGTCACACTCATCTGGAAATAAAACGCTAGACCTTTCACTGACGAGCCATTTGAACTTGAACATCATTTGAACTTAAACAATACATCCAGGCCTGCTATGCCTTAGTGCCCCTTCTCTGTAAAAAGTGAAAACTAAGAAAGCATGACGTCATACGACTGCTGGGTGATAGCATGGGAGCACGCGTGCAAAGCCCTCAGGACACTGTCTGGCCTGGAGTAACCTCTCGAAAGCAAATGTAATATCGCAATCATTACCATCATTATCATTCTCCTTATCGTTTTTCATAAGCAGCTCTAAGTGGGTCTGGTGAAAGTGCAAACTTTTCTTGAGCATTCTCTAGAATTTTTCTGTCTTGAAAATAATTCTCTTCTGGAAAAGCAGAGTTGAAAATAACACGCACGGTTGTTGTGATCCCACCAAACTTGACTAGTAGCTCTAATCGCTAATGAAACCCGGGGTGCTGGAAAGCAGGACCAAGCTCCACAGGCTTGATCACAGCACGACAAATGCATACCAAGGAAAATCTTGGGAAAAGAAGACTTCGTTTCAGACTACTTTCTATGGAAAAAGGTAGAACTCGTGTCAGTAAGGGAAATAAGCAAGTCGGTAGCATTGTGAATGGGACCTAAAAAGATAAGTTATAAAATAAACAATTCCATGAATCATAAAATAACCAAGTGCTTCTCTGAGCTCAGAGGTCTGGTGCAAGCTCCCTGAGGCTCCCACATGGCAACCACGACCCACCTTTCAGTGAGGTCTCCTGGCACTCAGGGATTTCCAACTGGGCAAGGACCAGGGACCCCAACAAATGGAGATGCCTGACCACCCGTCTGCTCTGACACATGACTGACCACACAGCCAATCAGATCAGAGAACCACGTCCACTCCAGGGGACCACTTGGAGCACCAGCAACGGGCCAACAATCTTCCTCTGGCCTGTTCTCTAAGTCTCTCGAGGGCACCCATGATTATAAGAAACGGCTCTTCCTTAGATCCTCAGCTGCCTCCCTCTCTCCTTCCTATAGGGAAGCTGGTTAGTTGCTAACTCGTATACAACTCTTTTGTGACCCCATGGACTGTAGCCCACCAGGCTCTTCTGTCCATGGGATTTCCCAGACGAGAATACAGGAGTGTGTTACCAGGGGATCTTCCCGACACAGGAACCGAACCCACATCTCCAGGACTGGCAGGCAGGCTCTCTACCACCGAGCCACCAAGGAAGCCTTATGAGGACCCTGTGATGACACATGCTGTTCAGTCGCTCAGTCGTGTCCAGCTCTTACTCAGATAATACAGGGTAAGCTTTCCATTTCCATACCCTTATTTGGCTCCACAGAGTCCCCTTTACAACGTAAAGCAACATTCATGGATTTCAGAGATTAGAACAGGACGTCTTTGGGGCCAACGTTCAGGATGTCCGAGTCAGGCCCGCGTCACTGCCACCCCCAACGTGCCCAGCCCTCTGCCCACCACCGTCACCTTTCAAAGAAAACTGAGGCTCAAGGCTGCATGCCTTACCCATGTTCCCCGTCTGGAATGGGCCTGAATGCAAACCTGATCTTGTAATTCCAGGCCCCACTTCTTGCAGCCACCCCTGCTGCCTCCCCAGATAAGGCAATGTTTGCAATATTATTTTCCAGGCTCTCACCATCCCATTAACAAGAAGTGTTTCAACTCTGCCCCAGTCATTATCACTGCTCCTCAGCCATAAATGCCAAGTGGAAATTTCCAGTTCTGTGCACCCTCGCTGGTAAGCCTGCCTCAAGTCTGACCCCTTCCCTTTGGTCCAGCAAAACCAACAGGGCACGGAGGCAGAGATTCATTAAGCAGACTCCACCTTATCAACTATTGGGCAGATCGGTCTCACAAGAAAGTCTATGGGAGAGGAGGATTTTCCTGGTGGCCCAAAGGTTAAGACTTCGCCTTCCAGCACAGAGGGTGTGGGTTTGATCCCTGGTTGGGGAAGGAACTACCAAAGCATAAAGCGGAAGCAAAAGAATAATAAATTCAGTAAAACTCAAAGGAAGGAAATAAAGTATATGGGCAAGGGACCCAGCTCTCAGTTTTAAAGGAGGAAAACAATCCGAACTTGCTGAAGCTGAAGCTCCAATACCTTGGCCATCTGATGAGAAGAGCTGACTCACTGGAAAAGACCCTGATGCTGGGAAAGATTGAGGGCAGAAGGGGGCGAAAGAGGATGAGATGGTTGGATAGTGTTGGACTCAATGGACATGAGTGTGAGCAAACTCCAGGAAAGTGTGAGCAAACTCCACTGAAGCCTGGCATGCTGCAGTCCAAGGGGTCGCAAAGAGTCGGACATGACCGAGCGACTGAACAGCAAGAAGGCCTGCTCATACCAGGAGCGGTCTCCAGTGAAATTTATAAGCAAGGACCTCCACTTCCTCCATGTCTGAAACAACCTGTTTAGAAAACACAGAACACTGTCCCCTTGGCGATCACCCATGGTCCCTTCTCTCTTTCTTTCAAGTGAAAGAACTAGAGAGGGCTGAAAGTGAAAGTCACTCATCGTGTCTGACTCTTGCGATCCCATGGACTATACAGCCCATGGATTCTCCAGGCCAGAATACTGGAGTGGGTAGCCTTTCCTTTCTCCAGGGGATCTTCCTGACCCGGGAATCAAACCGGGGTTTCCTGTGTTGCAGGCGGATTCTTTACCAGCTGAGCTCTCAGGGAGCCATCAGAGAGGGCTGAGGGGTGGCATTTAAAGCCTCAAGGCTGGTCCCCTGGTGTGCAGTATGACTGCAGCTGGATCATCAGGATATTCTAACACCGTGAAGCCTGGGATCTCCCATCCCCTCCTCTCACTCACACATCATGGAGGAGAGAACCTGATGTTGAATCGTAGGCAATTTAACAATGGGAGAAAATAAACAAGCTAAGCAAATCTCACTGCCAAGCTTATACCTTGCCTGTGTCTGTGTTCAATTTAATGTGAAAACAGTGGTGAAGAAAAAAAAATCAATGTTGCATTGCATCAGGATGCAACTGGTATAGCATCAGCAACCTGCATGATTTTCCTGACTAAGAGAACTCATTGTCTCTGTCCCCAAAACTGTAACACGGCAGCAAAACAGGGCTTGTAAAGGTCATGTGGAAGAATTCAAACCACAAAGGTAAAGAATCCTCCTGCCAAAGCAGGAGACACGAGAAGCTTGGGTTCGATCCCTGGGTCAGGAAGATCCCCTGGAGGAGGAAATGGCAACCCTCTCCAGTATTCTTACCTGGAAAATTCCAGGGACAGAGGAAGCTGGTGGGCTACAGTCCTTGGGGTCGCAAAGAGTTGGACATGACTGAGCGTTCAGGCACACCCCTCCCAGGGCCTCCCTGCTCCACACTTCACATGACCACACCGTGTTTCTAGGCCGTGAGAGCCCTGGCTCCTCGCCCTGACTCTGATCGCTGACTCACTGTAGAACCTGGACCCTTCATCACTCAATTTCTCTGAAGCTCAGAGTTCTCATCTGTACGGTGAAGAGGGCTGGTTAAGATGACCTCCAAGGGCTCCTCTAATTCCAACAGTAAAAGCTTTCCAAAGATCCATTAACAAAATCTACTGGCTGACTTCTGTCTGAAATTAGATTCTGATTGAGTTGGTGAGTAAAAAGAAGAAATGAAGTTGACGTCTGAGACTCGTAAACAACTAAACGCTGGAGAACACAAGCAAGCTGGTGAGCAAACACAGTGGAATCCACACCAGGTCCCTCTGCTGGGAGGCCCTGGGAGACTGTCCACACCAGGTCCCTCTGCCGGGAAAGCCACAGAGCCGGGAGGCCCTGGGAGACTGTCCACACCAGATCCCTCTGCCGGGAAAGCCACAGAGCCGGGAGGCCCTGGGAGATTATCCGCATCAGGTCCCTCTGCCAGGAAAGCCACGGAGCCGGGAGGCCCTGAGAGTTTATCCACACCAGGTAAAGCCACGGAGCTGGGAGGCCCTGGGAGATTATCCGCATCAGGTCCCTCTGCCGGGAAAGCGACGGAGCCGGGAGGCCCTGGGAGACTGTCCGCAGGAGGGCCTTCCTTCCAGCTGCCTCTCGCACTCAGAGCCTCCCAAGCACCAGCTCGGAAAGGGTGGATGGGGAGGTCACTCCCGGGACTCAGATCCCACACGGACATCGTCGCTAGGGTGCTTCTAGCCACTGAACAGAACTTTCAGGGTCACCCTGATCCAGGGATTCACTGGCACCGGAGAAAGGGCACCACTTTGCTACTTTCCACAGAGAGGGGAGGCGACCTCTGTCCTCTCGAGAGCCGGGAAAAGCAGCCACAGGAAAAAGAAAGCTGATTGAAAGAGCTGTTGAGCTCTCTCAGGACTTAGCTCCCTGAGCTGCTAGCTCCACAGAACAAATACACCAGCTTAAGTGGGAAAGCTCAGGGGAAGAAAAAAAAAGTGACAGGAAAATTGAGGACTTGCTATAAAACTCATCTTCAGAAAGCCATAATTATCACAACAGTGTGTCACCTAAGCATTATTTACAAACATCCTTCTGCACAATCCCGTCTTTGAACCGCCCTCATCTAGAGACACCGCTATTACTCAGGATAGCATTTTAAATTAATTAAGTAGTAAAATGAGGAAAAGACAGGATTTTTCTATCAAAACTCTGCCGTGAATATAATTTAAAACTGACACAGGGAAACAGGTGTCAAAGAGAAGGAATCTGACTTTTTACCTTCATGCTGTAATTCCTGCTCATCTTTGTACAACTCAGTTTTCAAAGACGGTTTTGTGCATGACTCGTTGGATAGCCCTCCATACTGGAAGGGGAAGACGGTGTATTAGAAATGGAAATTCTTGTATTTTGCTGAAGAGAAAAAGGAAACAGGATATTGAAAGGTGAGCCCAAAGTTAAGTCACAATGAACCCAGATCGCCGAATTCCTTACTTCAAACACTCCTCCGGGACACCACCCGGTGCGTCTCATTGATTTCATTTCCATGGTGAAACCTAAATATTTTTTATATCGAACACTGTCATATATTTTGCCTGGGCTTTGCCTTTGAACTTTAGGGCCTCAGAATACTCTGATTTGAATCCAGGCAAAATGAAGTCAAAGGGCAAAAGACTTCCCTCATGGCTCAGCCAGTAAGGAGTCTGCCCGCAATGCAGGAGACCCGGGTTCGATCCCTGGGTTGGGAAGATCCCCTGGAGGGGGAAATGGCAACCCACTCCAGTACTCTTCCCTGGAAAATCCCATGGACAGAGAAGCCTGGCAGGCTACAGTTCATGGGGTCTCAAACAGTCAGACACGACTGAGCGACTTGACTCCAACTCTTAATGAAGTACATTTCCAACGGCCGCGTAAATGGGGTTTCTCTCTCCCAGCAGCTGCAGGCCCCTCGCAGCCTGCCGTGGCTCCCGCAGTCCGCCTCCTGACCCCCTGCTACTTCTTATGAACGACCACGCCTACCGTTCGCGGTCATGCTCCAATCACACAGCGGCACAAAAGTAGCAAATAATCCCACTCTCCACTTCCAGGCCCTGGCCAGCAGTCAAAAATCTGACTGTGGGTCTTTGTTCATTCTATTTTTGGGTGATACCATATCGCAAAACACCTCTCAGCCTCAGCCCTGTTAATCAACAGTCGTTTAAAAGCAAATTTGTTGTGGAAGTGTATGAACATCTACATTCAATAGTGTTTGCCGAAGTAATGCCCCGTGATTATAAATGATCAAATAAGTAAGGCACAGCGGCAGCAAAAACTGCTCCAGGCTGACGGAGAGCAGGCTTCTGGGCGCGGGGCGGGGAGGGGGCGGGCCTGGGGCGGGGACACGCCCGCCGCGTGCAGACAGCCCGCCGCCGGGAGCGCGCCGTCCCACTGGGCAACTCAGGCGGCCCGTAACAGCCTAGGGGCCGGGAAGGGGAGGAGGATGGGAGGGAGGTCCAAGCGGGAGGCGACACACACCTGCGGCTGATTCATGCTGATGTTTGGCAGAAGCCAACTCCATATTGTAAAGCAGCTATCCTTCAGATAAGAATAGTTTTGTTAAAACAAAAAATAGTTTTTGTTTTAACTGCTCTACTCTGCTGAGGTGGCGGGTATGAGCCTGGCTTTATTTCTGGGATCTTCACTGTTACTAAGTCTACTGAAATAAAGAAAGCAGGGCTAGAACCCAGAGTGGCGCGGGGCAGGCAAGTGCTCTGCCTCAGACCTGGTCTGTCCCAGCCCTCCTTTCCCGCAGCCAGAACCCCCTCCGCTGACCCAGCCACCCCGGTTTCCAGGACCAGCCCCACCCTCCGTGGAGACACTGGGGCGGTGTTGGTGCAGGCCCCCGGGACCACCCCCTCCCAGCCCCTCCGAATGCTGGCTCCGCTGTGACCTCCTGCCCCGGCTCGGCTGCCTATACCTGAACCCTCTCTCGGTTCCTTAGCCCTCGGCTCTGAAGCTCATTGGACTCCTGGCTTCCTCTCTGTCCCTCAAGCCACCTGGACCTGCTGTCCCTACAACCATGTGACTCTGAAAGGAAATCAACTCCAAATACTCATTGGAAGGACTGATGCTGAGACTGAAGCTCCACTACGAGGGCCACTTGATGCAAAGAGCCGACTCACTGGAAAAGACCCTGATGCTGGAAAGACTGAAGCAGGAGGAGAAGGGGACGACAGAGGATGAGGTGGCTGGATGGCATCAGTGACTCGATGGACATGAGTCTGATCAAGCTCCAGGAGCTGGTGATGGACAGGAGACCCTGGGGTGCTGCAGTCCATGGGGTCGCAGAGAGTCAGACACGACTGAGCGACTAAACAGCAACCACGTGCCCCAGGACAGGAGCCCGCCCGGAGATGCTGGCGACTCTGGAAGCAGCCTCCAATTCTGTCCCCTCTACAGGATTTTTCTATCAAAACTCTGCCGTGAATATAATTTAAAACTGACACAGGGAAACAGGTGTCAAAGAGAAGGAATCTGACTTTTTACCTTCATGCTGTAATTCCTGCTCATCTTTGTACAACTCAGTTTTCAAAGACGGTTTTGTGCATGACTCGTTGGATAGCCCTCCATACTGGAAGGGGAAGACGGTGTATTAGAAATGGAAATTCTTGTATTTTGCTGAAGAGAAAAAGGAAACAGGATATTGAAAGGTGAGCCCAAAGTTAAGTCACAATGAACCCAGATCGCCGAATTCCTTACTTCAAACACTCCTCCGGGACACCACCCGGTGCGTCTCATTGATTTCATTTCCATGGTGAAACCTAAATATTTTTTATATCGAACACTGTCATATATTTTGCCTGGGCTTTGCCTTTGAACTTTAGGGCCTCAGAATACTCTGATTTGAATCCAGGCAAAATGAAGTCAAAGGGCAAAAGACTTCCCTCATGGCTCAGCCAGTAAGGAGTCTGCCCGCAATGCAGGAGACCCGGGTTCGATCCCTGGGTTGGGAAGATCCCCTGGAGGGGGAAATGGCAACCCACTCCAGTACTCTTCCCTGGAAAATCCCATGGACAGAGAAGCCTGGCAGGCTACAGTTCATGGGGTCTCAAACAGTCAGACACGACTGAGCGACTTGACTCCAACTCTTAATGAAGTACATTTCCAACGGCCGCGTAAATGGGGTTTCTCTCTCCCAGCAGCTGCAGGCCCCTCGCAGCCTGCCGTGGCTCCCGCAGTCCGCCTCCTGACCCCCTGCTACTTCTTATGAACGACCACGCCTACCGTTCGCGGTCATGCTCCAATCACACAGCGGCACAAAAGTAGCAAATAATCCCACTCTCCACTTCCAGGCCCTGGCCAGCAGTCAAAAATCTGACTGTGGGTCTTTGTTCATTCTATTTTTGGGTGATACCATATCGCAAAACACCTCTCAGCCTCAGCCCTGTTAATCAACAGTCGTTTAAAAGCAAATTTGTTGTGGAAGTGTATGAACATCTACATTCAATAGTGTTTGCCGAAGTAATGCCCCGTGATTATAAATGATCAAATAAGTAAGGCACAGCGGCAGCAAAAACTGCTCCAGGCTGACGGAGAGCAGGCTTCTGGGCCTGGGGCGGGGAGGGGGCGGGCCTGGGGCGGGGACACGCCCGCCGCGTGCAGACAGCCCGCCGCCGGGAGCGCGCCGTCCCACTGGGCAACTCAGGCGGCCCGTAACAGCCTAGGGGCCGGGAAGGGGAGGAGGATGGGAGGGAGGTCCAAGCGGGAGGCGACACACACCTGCGGCTGATTCATGCTGATGTTTGGCAGAAGCCAACTCCATATTGTAAAGCAGCTATCCTTCAGATAAGAATAGTTTTGTTAAAACAAAAAATAGTTTTTGTTTTAACTGCTCTACTCTGCTGAGGTGGCGGGTATGAGCCTGGCTTTATTTCTGGGATCTTCACTGTTACTAAGTCTACTGAAATAAAGAAAGCAGGGCTAGAACCCAGAGTGGCGCGGGGCAGGCAAGTGCTCTGCCTCAGACCTGGTCTGTCCCAGCCCTCCTTTCCCGCAGCCAGAACCCCCTCCGCTGACCCAGCCACCCCGGTTTCCAGGACCAGCCCCACCCTCCGTGGAGACACTGGGGCGGTGTTGGTGCAGGCCCCCGGGACCACCCCCTCCCAGCCCCTCCGAATGCTGGCTCCGCTGTGACCTCCTGCCCCGGCTCGGCTGCCTATACCTGAACCCTCTCTCGGTTCCTTAGCCCTCGGCTCTGAAGCTCATTGGACTCCTGGCTTCCTCTCTGTCCCTCAAGCCACCTGGACCTGCTGTCCCTACAACCATGTGACTCTGAAAGGAAATCAACTCCAAATACTCATTGGAAGGACTGATGCTGAGACTGAAGCTCCACTACGAGGGCCACTTGATGCAAAGAGCCGACTCACTGGAAAAGACCCTGATGCTGGAAAGACTGAAGCAGGAGGAGAAGGGGACGACAGAGGATGAGGTGGCTGGATGGCATCAGTGACTCGATGGACATGAGTCTGATCAAGCTCCAGGAGCTGGTGATGGACAGGAGACCCTGGGGTGCTGCAGTCCATGGGGTCGCAGAGAGTCAGACACGACTGAGCGACTAAACAGCAACCACGTGCCCCAGGACAGGAGCCCGCCCGGAGATGCTGGCGACTCTGGAAGCAGCCTCCAATTCTGTCCCCTCAGCCTCCTATTGCAGCCCCCGACTCCCACCACCCCACCCCTCACCACCCACACACAGACCTCCTGCAGCGCCTCCAGTTTACCTGGAAGTGGACTTCCGCCCATGGCCCTCACCAGGCACTCCTTCCAGGCCAGGCCTGAGCCTCAGAAAAGATCAGTAGCTTCTTCTCGGCCAATGCTCTGCACTTCAGACCTTGTTCCTACTTAAGTGCCTCTGTCTGAGGCTAACGTCTAGTGACTCATGGAGACAGAGCTCATGAAGGCTGTCCTCTTCATCATCCTCACTGTTTACCTGGGATCAGCCAGCGGCCTGCACACGGCCATCCATTAATTGCCTGCAGACGCCGTGATGCAGCAGACTGCACTATTTTCACACAGAGACGAGAAGCCTGGGATCCCATTTTAATAAGAAATGTGCTTAGATTCTGCTGGCAAGACTGGGGCAGAACCGGGACCAGATGGAGGCTGACCTGCTTTCTTCTTACTGTATGAACCCTACCTGGGGAGACCCTACGCTGGGTGGTTACTCAGTGCAAGAGGATGGGGAGGCGCTTTCTAAGCCACATGGGCTGCTCTGATGCCCCTCGGACACAAGCCCATCACTGAAGGGGCCTGGGGCTCCCTGGAGTCTGAGTCACCTGCGTGCCCCATGCAGAAGCCGTCTCGAGCTCATTCCACCTTGCAGAGCAGGACAGGGTAGGCATTTGCTCAAATTACCACTTGAGTACTTCTGATAAAACCGACTGTTTCAAATAAAACTGGAAGGGCTTTTGCACTTCCCACTGGTACCATCTAAGTTCTGGGTTTCAGGCTTAGTTGACTTAAGTGAAATTGGTAACAGAGCAGGAAAGGGCTGTTTGGGTGCTGATTCAAACCCTAGGCTACGTCCGAAGCGCTGCGTGCCTCTCAGAGACTGTGTTCCCAGGGGCTCCACGACACAGTCATTAGAGACACTCCATCTCAGCTCCCAGCTCTAAAAAGCTGAGCTGCATCCCTGTCCAGGGGGGCATGTGCTGCCCTCTGAAATGCGCCTGAAGCTGTGGCCTGAGTGAGCATCAAGCTGTCTGCTGGGGGAGAAGGCAATGTTATGGGTTGAACTGTGTCTCCAAAAAAGACGTCCAAAGCCCAGGAGCTCAGAATGCAGCTGGACTGGGGAGCAGGGCTGCTGCCTGCATCATCAGCTGAGATGGGGTCACACTGCGTCAGGGCGACCCTAATCCAATAGCACCGATGTGTTTAAAGGAAGGAACACATGAGGAAAGAAGGCGACGTAGCAACAGAGGAAGAGACTGCTGGCGACAGCAGACGCTGGAAGAGGCAGAGAAGGGTCCTCCTCTACAGGTTTCAGATGAAGTGTGGCCCTGCCCACACCTTCAGTGTGGACTCCCAGCCCCCAGAAATGTGAGACAACAAGATGCTCCTGTGTGAAGCCACCCGGTGTGTGTGACTTCGTTACAACAGCCCTAGGAAAGGAAAGTAGAAGGGGAAGCGAACAGCTGGGGGCTCACAGAGACCTCTTGACTGAGACGCAGCACCCAGGAGGAAGGAGGAAATGCGGACGGCCTCCAGCCGGGATGGCCTCCAGCCTGGGACGGCTCGCTTTACAAGGGAGTGAAAGCAGTGCTCATTTGGGAGAAACCAAACTTTGGATTTTGGATTTGCTTTTTCCCCAAGCTAGCAATTCCCGGTCCTCTCTCGTGGCACCAGGCAGTGGCGCTGAGCACGGCCGCACGTCAGCCGCGAGCACCAGGGCAAACAGCCACTCTGTACCCAGGTAGCCATGCTGCCTTTCACTCAGTACAGCGTTCAGGAAATTATACGGGACAAACTTTATTACAACACAGGTTTTGTGTGGGGCTCCCCGGTGGCTCAGATGGTCGAGTCTGCCGGCCGTGCAGGAGCCCCGGGTCCTATCCCTGGGTCAGGGAGATGCTCCAGAGAAGGCAATGGCTCTGTGTTCAATGGTTTTGCCCAACGGTGGGCTCGAGGAAGTGTTCTGAGCATGTCTAAGGTGGGCAAGGCTGAGCTACTGTGTTCAGCAGATTGGGTGCATTCAAACCACTTTTTACCACGATATTTCTGACGTATAATGGGTTGATTGGGATATAACCTGGTTGTACGTGTTTGTGACCAGGAACACCGGTCATAGTGTGGCCGCCTACCTGACTGAACTGGAGGAAGACAGACAAGGCCCAGCATCCCTGGAAGGGGCCTTTCTTCCCCTAAGAACCTAGACCATCTAACTCAGGCGCCAAGGAGGGGAAGGAGCAGGGCAGGGGTGGGAGCAACAGAAACGGAAGGTTTTATTCCTCCCACTTAATCCAAGACCCTGCCTCCTGCATCCTGGCCCTCAGTCCCTCCCTTGCTCACAAGCTCACAGAAGGACACTAGTGGGTGTTTGCACAGCCATGATCTGGTGTAATCTTCATACAACAAGGAAGGAGGGAAAGTATTATCACTCCCATCTTACATGCAAGGAAACTGAGGCTCACACAAGATCACAGATGCAAAGACCATCCTGCAAAGGTCAGTTAACAAAGCAAAAGGCATGGGAGTGGGGCATGAGGAGTGGGGAGAAAAAAGAAGCTCTAAATTTCATCTTATAAAAAAAAAGATGGGGTCAAAGGGAATCAGATCTGTTGGCCTTGAAAAGTAGACCTTTATCTTTTTCAGTCGTTCAGATAACGTTGCTGTGGACATGATCCGCTGATTCTCTGACCAGATTGGTCAAGCGTCTTTGAGGAGAAACCCCAAACACTAAGAACCCTGGCCTTCTGTCTCATTCGGAGCTTCCCCATCTTCAGAAGCGTCTGTGCAAGCAGAAGACCTTTCTATAACCATCACCCTGTGCAAGCCAGACCTCAAGGAGTGAGAGGCTGGAGGACCGCAGACTCGTGTCCAACAACCTGATGACAGAACGGA
Source organism: Litocranius walleri (assembly GCA_006410535.1). Taxonomy (NCBI): domain Eukaryota; kingdom Metazoa; phylum Chordata; class Mammalia; order Artiodactyla; family Bovidae; genus Litocranius; species Litocranius walleri. Next base: position 1,191,765 of record SJYG01000387.1, on the reverse strand, counting down.
CCGGACCCTTCCCCAAAGCATCACTGAACAAGAGCAGAACTGGCAGGGACGGAGCAGGTTGGCAGGCACCCCAGGAAACAACAGGGCTGAAAGAGTCAGGCCACAAAGCGCTGGGCAGAAGAGTTGGGTGGAGAGCTCCGACGCCAATCAGCTGACTCTTCCATATATTATAATCCTCCCCCCTCTGCAAAACACCCGTCACTGGTCGCCGAGAAAACGTGCCTTTCCCACCCCCAAACCCGTGGCCAAGATGTCGGGCAGAGACCTCAGGAGTCACCACTCACCACCCTGAAAAATTTCCTCTGCGAAGTGCCTTCGCTCCCCATCTTGTCAGCTTGAAAATATTAAACACCAGTGAAGGAAATTTAAGGTTTCTTTTTCAGATTTAAATGTCTACTTATTTCAAAATGAATTAGTAGTTCTCTGGGTTTCATAATGTTTAATTCATTAATGAGAACTACAGCTCAAGAATTTGAAAGGGAAATTGCTTCCAGGATAAAATTAAATGTGAAACACTGAGCGGTGATTCACGGCTGCTCCTATCTAAATTACTAATCCATGTGACAAACCTGGTTGGCAGCACAAAAAAGCAATACTCTTTTCCCCCACTGCCTCAGAGACTTTGCCGAATTGTTTTGCAAACCGTCTAAACCCGAGTCTAAATAATCCCCTGCCGGCACCTCCATTTCGTTGCAGAACCTAGTTCTTAGCATCTCTATTGCCTCAGAGAGGTTCAGGATGGACTAATACTTCGGTGCCTCGGTGCCTCGGAAAAAAGAGTTTTCTCCACATTCGAGCCTAGACGTACAGTCCGATGAATTTCCAAGGCAACTCTTTTTAAATTTAAGGCAAATATGTAGGTGGTCTCTGCCCATGCCCTCCTGGAAGAAACCTGCATAAAACTCTAAAAATGAGGGCTTTCTTTTAGTTTGCAAGGAAGGCTGGCCAGCTGAGAGTCAATTACGTATCTCCCTGCTGGAACAGCTGGGAGCTGGAACAAGCCCTGTGGTCCAAAAGACAAGATAATATGAAGTTTCCAAAGCTGCCCGCAGCCCAGGCTGTGCTGCCTCTTAGGACGCCACCCACACCTGCTCCTGCAGCCAGCACCGGGGTTCACACCCTGGCCAGCGTGGAGAAGCGGGCATGCTCCTGACCACGTGCCCCAACGGAACTCAGAGACAAAGGTCCCACAGGGCACACTGCCCTGAGAACTGCGGTCCAGACCACCCTGAAAGCCCGAAAACTGGATCCCCCGTCTCCAATCTCCCCCTCCCTCCCCCCACCCTGCGTGCTGGCCCTCGGTGGCAAGTCAGACCCCAGGAGGAGCGGGAGCGCTCCTCCACGCCAGGGCTTTAATATGATGCTGCCTGAACCCTGGGGAAACGCCACGGAAGGCGCCCTCAGGGGCCCCATACTGCAGGACAAGGCAAGACAGCAGAGACACTCGATGCACTTGCCCATGTCACAGGGCAAGGACACGGCAGAGCCAGGACTCACACCGCGCTTTCTGCCCAGTTTCCCACGCTGTGGCCTGTCTGATCACGCCACCCTCAGCTCCACGCTGTGGCCCATCTGATCACGCCACCCTCAGCTCCACGCTGTGGCCCATATGATCACGCCACCCTCAGCTCCACGCTGTGGCCCATCTGATCACGCCACCCTCAGCTCCACGCTGTGGCCCATCTGATCACGCCACCCTCAGCTCCACGCTGTGGCCCATCTGATCACGCCACGCTCAGCTTCGAATATCCGACTTCCTCCTTATGGCCAGGCAGCAGGGCCTGCAAACCCGCCGAGGTCTGCAGACGCCTGGGCAGCTTGGCTCCACCTCAGCTTCTCCATCTTCCCCACACGCGGGCTCCTCCAGACTACGCACCTGTGGTTCTCCGCCTCTCCTCCCAGGAGGGCCCCCGAGACCCCCTTGGGTACCTCTCCCCTCACCCCACTTTCTGCTTTCACAACCTACTGTTGACACTGGGGCTTCCCTGCTGGCTCAGCTGGGAAAGGATCCGCCTGCAAGGCGGGAGACCTGGGTTCAGTCTCTGGGTTGGGAAGATCCCCTGGAGAAGGGAGAGGCTCCCCACTCCAGCATTCTGGCCTGTAGAACTCCAAAGAGTCGGACCCTGCTGAGTGACTTGCACTCTCACTGACGGCACACGTGGGTCTCACCCTTGGATCCACAAACTGCTTCTGAGGGCAACGGCTCTGGCTCTTCCATGACCGGCCCCCGCACCCGCAGCAGCGCCGCAGAGAGGTGCTCCCTGAACCTTTGGAACTGACGGATGCGCCGTGACCGACACGTTCAAAGCCCAAGCAGACAGCAGACGCAGGGGCTTGCACCAGACTGACTCAGGACCCTTATGAGCGGGGAGAAGGAGACGGGCACGGGGTTTCGTGCACTTTTTCAAAGCTCTGCCCGTCAGGGAGCTTTTTTTTTTTTTCCATCCAGCATTCAAACATGGCAACCACGTGATGGAGAGCACACACCTAGCTGTCTGTTCACTAGCTAATGGGTTTATGAAGCAAGCCTGTTTCCGGTTTTAAATCGACTTTAGAGGGGGAACTCAAGAGTCACCCATGTGTTACAAAAGCAAAGAGATGACAAACAATCCCCAGCTCCAACTGGCTTTCACTGTTGCTTCCTGGCAGCAGAAGGGAGGGCAGAGAGAGACTGGGAAGCAGGGGGCTTGTAGCTGCCGGCGTCTTTAATTTTAAGGCGGGGAGTGTATCCACTCCCCACAGCTCTTCTGCCGGCCCTTCTGCGGGGCTGAGTTGGCAGCCTGGACTCCCCACAGCACCAGTCCCAACCACTCAGGTGTCCATTCCCGACCACGAACTTGGCTCGAATAAACCCCGATGCCATGACAACACAGAAAGCAAAAATAACAATTGCAACTCACGGTAATCACTTAATTATAATGTTCCTAAATGCTCCTCAACCCCTTAGAATAGCTGCAAATGTCCAGTGCATGCGATTTCTCCGAGGTACTGTCAAAACACACAAAAATACACTTCTGTTGTTATGTAAATATAACCTTCAGCTCATACCCTAGCTAAAACAAACACTACATTAAATCATTTTCCCTCACCTTCTTAGAACTTGAGGAGCCCCTGGGGGGCATTCTGGATGCCCCGGGGTCTCTTCCATGAACCCCTCCAAGGAGACTCCTGGTAGCAAGGTCACGGGCGATGCTGGGCTTCCTTCCCCTCCACCTCGCCTGCAGCCAGCACAGGCCTTCAGAGCACGCTCCTGACCCTCGGGCTCGGCCTTCACTGAAGTGTCCCCTCGGTTCACGGCAACTATCAGGGGTGTTTCTCCCAGGGAGAAGCATTTGCCAAATATTTTCAAACTTGTCTCTTTTCTTCCCCGTTTACTCAATGTCTCAAGAGCAGCCACGCCTGCTCGGTGTCAGCTTGGAGACCTCAGGACAGAGGGCAGTCCAGCCCAGACACCCTCAGCTGACCCTGCAGGGCACCCACTGCCCTGGGCATTCGGAGAGGCCACTTCAGGTCACCAGGATAAGCATGGGCTTTAGAAGCACCTCCCAAGTTGTCCGCTAAACGGATGAGACGTGTGCAGCGTATTTTGCCTTGCGGTTACGCAGAGGAAGGGTGCGGAGCAGGGCGGTCAGGACCAGGTGCTCCAGGCAGTTCCACAGAAAGGGCAAGGGCCCACAGCCCTCTTCCCAAGGGACTGAAAAGCAGGCAAAGAGTTGCCCATTCTTGAGCTTCTTAGGGTTCCCACTTTAATGATTAAACGAAAAACTAAAAAGCATCCATTGTTCATAACAACGACCTTCCGTAAGCACGTCAGGTTCTCAGAAAAGGCTTCCAGAACATTCTAACATCTCGGTTAAGCTTGTGTGTTCTAGGAATATCCTAAGTTCTCCATTTCTTTGTAGGAAGGACTAGTTCAAGGAACTCCAGTCTTAACCATTTACATCACCACAAAATTGTAATGAGGGCAATCCACAGAAACGCGAAACTTTTCTCAGATCTTCAATTGCTGACAATACAAGGAGCAATGAAATAAAGACAAAATGAGAAAGTGCCAGGCAGAGGCACCTTTGGACAGGAAGCCACGGCAGTACTGGGCTTCGTGTGAGCAGCTGGGTTCCGTGATGCAGACTGACACGCCGAGCTTGCTCCTTCTCGGTTCAGCTCAGGAGGGAAAAGCCGAGCCCACCAGCTCGAGTCCGGCATCGCCAGCTGTCCTTCCTACCACGCCCTTCCACACCTCTCAAGCCTCTCCTGGAAAGAAGGAACTGAAAATACGGAGATAGCACCTCACTGGATCCGCAGCTAACACGAGTCCCCTGCTTTCAGGATCACCCAGCCAGGGTGGGGTGGGGTGTCGACAGCAGAGCAGGGCGCTTCAGTGGCCAGATTTCACGGCAGCCGCGCCGTGGCCTGTGCGCTCCAAACAAGCTTCACCATCACAGCCTCTGAGGATGGGACTTTTTTCTTGCAAACACACACAAGCAACGGCAGTTTAAAAAATCTTCCTGTCCGCGTGTGCTCACCTCCCACAGAGCCCGTCTCCACCAAGTGCTCTCACCTGCTCTGGTCTCTTCTACGCAAGGACGAAAACACCTTCCCCGTCGACCCAGCTGTCCCTCACCCCCCGCTTCTCCACCACTGGCGCGGCCCCCCACGCCCCTGCCAGCCCCGAGGTGCGCCCGTGTGTCTCCCAGAACCACAGCCTGGAGTCTGCTTCAGGGCATCACTCGTCTCTCCTTTAAGGATGTGGGAAGAAGACTTCTTTTAAGTTTAACCAAGAAACGGAAAGGATCAAAGTCCTATCTTCCCATCAGAAAGTTTGCAGTCCTCACTACTCAGATCCAAGAGAGAAACAAGTCAGGCCAAAGTAAGGGACCAGCTCCACCCCAGGCAGAGAGGCCCAGCTGGAACTGAGTGCCCCGCCACCTTTCTGGATCCTTTCTGGATCTGCCTTGCGCTGAAGCTCCCCTTCTCCTCCACCACCCATCCTCAAGTCTCAGCAGAGCCTGTGCCAGCCGGATCACACTGCTGCCTGCGTCCTCTTTCTCACCTTCCCTCTGTCTGACCCCTCCGCTCTCCTCCCCAAGCCCTGCACCCGCTTCTCAGAGGGGTTGGTAACCTGAATCACAGGGTTAGCTACTACACCCTTACGGAGGTGAATGTGTAACCCTACGCAAGGGCACTCACGTTTTAGCAAAGGATCTTGTGGCTCAGCTGGTAGAGTCTGCCCGCAATGCGGGAGACCTGGGTTTGATCCCTGGGTTGGGAAGATCCCTTGGAGAAGGGAAAGGCTACCCACTCCAGTTTTCTGGCCTGGAGAATTCCATGGACTGTATAGTCTGTGGGGTCACAAAGAGTCGGACACGACTGAGCGACTTTCACTTTCATGGACATAAAACCCAGAAGGAACAAACAACTAATTCATACTAATTGTCGGTCTCAAACACACCATTAAATGTCCCTGCCTGCTTCCGACTCCCTCGGCCTTGTTCTGAGATGGGTGAGCTGACATGTGCATACACTGGAAACAGCACCCAGCACCTTACGTGGGCCACGCACTGGGTCATCCGTATGAACCTGCACAGCAGCGACCCCGCGAGATGAGGGCGCGGACCGACTGACTGGGATCACAAGGCTGATCACAAGGAGCAGAGCAGGGACGCGGCTCTGAGTCTGCAGGAGCCAGTTCACACCGTCCTCTCCACGCAAGGGCGAATCTCCAACGGTGAACAAGGCCGGCAGGCGGCGGGCGGGCGCGCGCTGGAGGCGGCAGACGGCCAGGGGAAGGGTGGGCGGCGGAGCGGCCTCAGGGGGTGCCCGAGTGTCCCATCGGGGCCCACTCGCGCCGCCTCTGAAGCGCGGCGACCGCAGGCTATCAACTCACCCCATGAGACCCAGATTCTCCTGAGAATAAAATGGGAATGGTTCACTCGGGAGGGCGCAAGCCCCTTTCACCATGAAGTGTTCGTGGTGAAAGGCAAACGTTTTCATGAGGGAGCTTCCAGAAAAAGGGTCTTGAGGTCAGGAGAGCAGCAAAGCAGTTGGGGTCCGTTACTCCCGACACTCAGAAGGGGGTTCATAGAGCAGCATGTTAGAAATGAACGGTTTATCTTAAAAAACTTAATACCAGAGCCAAAAAATATTGCGAATGACCTTGATACATACGGCTAAAACTTCTGAAGGAACTCTGAGTAGTCTGACTTTTAATCGCCAAAACACTGCTGAAAACCTACTCATTTCCATCATATGTTACAAATCCATAATCAGGCCTCCTTTCTCTCTAGCTTGTCCTACGTCAGAAAAGCACTGACTATTCCACCAGAGGAGACTTCCCTCAGAATAACCTCAATATCCTCCACTGTCACATAATTCAGCAGTTACTCACTGCACTATAATCTTGGGTTGAATTTCTGGTATAGAAAAAAAAATAGCCATAATAAGATAAATTCTATCATAATTAGATAAATTACAATTCTGTCCTGACCTGAGCACAGGGTAACTGAAATGAAAACTAGATTTTTGGCATTTCATATGTGATATTATGCTCACTGAAGATGCTTGTTGTCAGTATATTTTCCTTCTGATAGCGGTTATTTTTTCCTTTTTTGGATTTTTTTAATGTGGACCGTTTTTAAGGTTTCTATTGAATGTGTTACAATATTGCTTCTGTTTCACGTTTTGGTTTCTTTGGCATGTGGGATTTTACCTCCCTGACCAGGAACTGAGGCCCCTTTATTGGAAGGCAGAGTCTTAACCTCGGAGACTTTAACACCAGACCTCCAGGAAGTGCCAACAGCAGTTGCTTTTTGTTGGTACTTTCCAGTACTGCAGTTTTGCGAGATCCTTATATCATAGTGGACTGGCACATCGATGCTGCTGACCGAGCTTCCATTCTGCCAGTGACAGTGCAGCTTTGAGCAAGATGCTAGATCTCTCTGTGCCTTAGTTTGGTCATCCAAAAAATGGGGACAAAACCTGCTCCCAAATTACTGTAAGGATCACACTGGGTGACTTGAGCTTCACAAGACACTAGATAGTGACTGCCGAGCACATAGTCAGACCACCTGACCCGCCTCCTGAGAAACCTGAGTGCAGGCCAGAAAGCGAGAGTCAGAGCTGGACACGGAACAGCAGGCTGCTTCCAGGTCGGGAAAGGAGCACGTCAAGGCTGTACGCTGCCACCCTGCTTGTTTAACTTCTATGCAGAGAACATCATGAGCAATGCCATCCTCTGAGGATGGGACTTTTTTCTTGCAAACACACACAAGCAACGGCAGTTTAAAAAATCTTCCTGTCCGCGTGTGCTCACCTCCCACAGAGCCCGTCTCCACCAAGTGCTCTCACCTGCTCTGGTCTCTTCTACGCAAGGACGAAAACACCTTCCCCGTCGACCCAGCTGTCCCTCACCCCCCGCTTCTCCACCACTGGCGCGGCCCCCCACGCCCCTGCCAGCCCCGAGGCGCGCCCGTGTGTCTCCCAGAACCACAGCCTGGAGTCTGCTTCAGGGCATCACTCGTCTCTCCTTTAAGGATGTGGGAAGAAGACTTCTTTTAAGTTTAACCAAGAAACGGAAAGGATCAAAGTCCTATCTTCCCATCAGAAAGTTTGCAGTCCTCACTACTCAGATCCAAGAGAGAAACAAGTCAGGCCAAAGTAAGGGACCAGCTCCACCCCAGGCAGAGAGGCCCAGCTGGAACTGAGTGCCCCGCCACCTTTCTGGATCCTTTCTGGATCTGCCTTGCGCTGAAGCTCCCCTTCTCCTCCACCACCCATCCTCAAGTCTCAGCAGAGCCTGTGCCAGCCGGATCACACTGCTGCCTGCGTCCTCTTTCTCACCTTCCCTCTGTCTGACCCCTCCGCTCTCCTCCCCAAGCCCTGCACCCGCTTCTCAGAGGGGTTGGTAACCTGAATCACAGGGTTAGCTACTACACCCTTACGGAGGTGAATGTGTAACCCTACGCAAGGGCACTCACGTTTTAGCAAAGGATCTTGTGGCTCAGCTGGTAGAGTCTGCCCGCAATGCGGGAGACCTGGGTTTGATCCCTGGGTTGGGAAGATCCCTTGGAGAAGGGAAAGGCTACCCACTCCAGTTTTCTGGCCTGGAGAATTCCATGGACTGTATAGTCTGTGGGGTCACAAAGAGTCGGACACGACTGAGCGACTTTCACTTTCATGGACATAAAACCCAGAAGGAACAAACAACTAATTCATACTAATTGTCGGTCTCAAACACACCATTAAATGTCCCTGCCTGCTTCCGACTCCCTCGGCCTTGTTCTGAGATGGGTGAGCTGACATGTGCATACACTGGAAACAGCACCCAGCACCTTACGTGGGCCACGCACTGGGTCATCCGTATGAACCTGCACAGCAGCGACCCCGCGAGATGAGGGCGCGGACCGACTGACTGGGATCACAAGGCTGATCACAAGGAGCAGAGCAGGGACGCGGCTCTGAGTCTGCAGGAGCCAGTTCACACCGTCCTCTCCACGCAAGGGCGAATCTCCAACGGTGAACAAGGCCGGCAGGCGGCGGGCGGGCGCGCGCTGGAGGCGGCAGACGGCCAGGGGAAGGGTGGGCGGCGGAGCGGCCTCAGGGGGTGCCCGAGTGTCCCATCGGGGCCCACTCGCGCCGCCTCTGAAGCGCGGCGACCGCAGGCTATCAACTCACCCCATGAGACCCAGATTCTCCTGAGAATAAAATGGGAATGGTTCACTCGGGAGGGCGCAAGCCCCTTTCACCATGAAGTGTTCGTGGTGAAAGGCAAACGTTTTCATGAGGGAGCTTCCAGAAAAAGGGTCTTGAGGTCAGGAGAGCAGCAAAGCAGTTGGGGTCCGTTACTCCCGACACTCAGAAGGGGGTTCATAGAGCAGCATGTTAGAAATGAACGGTTTATCTTAAAAAACTTAATACCAGAGCCAAAAAATATTGCGAATGACCTTGATACATACGGCTAAAACTTCTGAAGGAACTCTGAGTAGTCTGACTTTTAATCGCCAAAACACTGCTGAAAACCTACTCATTTCCATCATATGTTACAAATCCATAATCAGGCCTCCTTTCTCTCTAGCTTGTCCTACGTCAGAAAAGCACTGACTATTCCACCAGAGGAGACTTCCCTCAGAATAACCTCAATATCCTCCACTGTCACATAATTCAGCAGTTACTCACTGCACTATAATCTTGGGTTGAATTTCTGGTATAGAAAAAAAAATAGCCATAATAAGATAAATTCTATCATAATTAGATAAATTACAATTCTGTCCTGACCTGAGCACAGGGTAACTGAAATGAAAACTAGATTTTTGGCATTTCATATGTGATATTATGCTCACTGAAGATGCTTGTTGTCAGTATATTTTCCTTCTGATAGCGGTTATTTTTTCCTTTTTTGGATTTTTTTAATGTGGACCGTTTTTAAGGTTTCTATTGAATGTGTTACAATATTGCTTCTGTTTCACGTTTTGGTTTCTTTGGCATGTGGGATTTTACCTCCCTGACCAGGAACTGAGGCCCCTTTATTGGAAGGCAGAGTCTTAACCTCGGAGACTTTAACACCAGACCTCCAGGAAGTGCCAACAGCAGTTGCTTTTTGTTGGTACTTTCCAGTACTGCAGTTTTGCGAGATCCTTATATCATAGTGGACTGGCACATCGATGCTGCTGACCGAGCTTCCATTCTGCCAGTGACAGTGCAGCTTTGAGCAAGATGCTAGATCTCTCTGTGCCTTAGTTTGGTCATCCAAAAAATGGGGACAAAACCTGCTCCCAAATTACTGTAAGGATCACACTGGGTGACTTGAGCTTCACAAGACACTAGATAGTGACTGCCGAGCACATAGTCAGACCACCTGACCCGCCTCCTGAGAAACCTGAGTGCAGGCCAGAAAGCGAGAGTCAGAGCTGGACACGGAACAGCAGGCTGCTTCCAGGTCGGGAAAGGAGCACGTCAAGGCTGTACGCTGCCACCCTGCTTGTTTAACTTCTATGCAGAGAACATCATGAGCAATGCCAGGCTGGATGAAGCACAAGCTGGAATCAAGATTGCCAGGAGAAATATCCATAACCTCAGATATGCAGATGACACCACCCTTATGGCAGAAAGCGAAGAGGAACTAAAGAGCCTCTTGATGAAAGTGAAAGAGGACAGTGAAAAAGTTGGCTTAAAGCTCAACATTCAGAAAACGAAGATCATGGCATCCAGTCCCATCACTTCATGGGAAATAGATGGGGAAACAGTGGAAATAGTGGCTGACTTTATTTTTCTGGGCTCCAAAATCACTGCAGATGGTGACTGCAGCCATCAAATTAAAAGATGCTTGCTCCTTGAAAGAGAAACTATGACCAACCTAGACAGCATATTAAAAAGCAGAAACATTACTTTGCCAACAAAGGTCCATCTAGTCAAAGCTATGGTTTTTCCAGTAGTCATGTATGGAGGTGAGAGTTGGACTGTGAAGAAATCTGAGCACCAAAGAACTGATGCATTTGAACTGTGGTGTTGAAGAAGACTCTTGAGAGTCCCTTGGACTGCAAGGAGATCCAACCAGTCCATCCTAAAGGAAATCAGTCCTGAATATTCATTGGAAGGACTGATGCTAAAGCTGAAACTCCAATACTTTGGCCACCTGACGCGAAGAACTGACTAACTAGAAAAGACCCTGATGCTGGGAAGACCGAAGGCAGGAGGAGAAGGGGACAAGAGAGGATGAGGTGGTTGGATGGCACCACTGACTCAATGGACATGAGTCTGAGTAAGCTCCGGGAGTTGGTGATGGACAGGGAGGTCTGGTGTGCTGCAGTCCATGGGGTCGCAAAGAGTCGGACACGACTGAGAGACTGAATCTAACTGAAGTACATAGTAGCAATTTTTTCACTTATAAGAGTACAAATCCAATTCAAAAATATTTAATACTTTACCCAAAATTTTGCAGTCTCCATACTTAAAGACTGGCAGGCCTTACCTCTTACAGCACTGGGGCCAGCGCCCTCACTTGCTTCTTTCTCTCCCAGCATACTAAACTCTCACTATTCACAAGTTAGTTATGATCATCAGCCCACTGAACATTCTCTAAAGGAGTAAAAGTTCTTTCTCCGTAACCCAGAGAAAGTGGGCTTGTTTTCTGAGAAAATGAAATAGGCCAGACCCCGGACCAGCAGATTCCATTTAATCAGTACTACCTGCTAGGAGTTTTTTGAGGCTGACGGAGCCAAGATTCTATTAGTAAACAAACCTCAGGAAAGGAAAATTAAAGCTGCTTTACTCCCCAAAGTATTTTCCTAATCTGTCTTAATAAGCATAGTTTCATTCTGTTTATCCATAACCATTTTTCATACCATACTAAATGAATTTTATCTGATTAAGTTCATTTTAGAAAAAGATAAAAATGAATTTCATGCTTCCACTATTATTTGCACCCACTTGGGCTCTAAGTATATTTTTATTCCCGGAAAACCTAACACAACATCTTAGCTTAAACCCAAAGGGAAAACCCCTGGGTTGAACAAAAAGTTCGTGGCTATGTGCCCTGAGACTGTCCTTGCAGCCACAACCCAAGACCACATCAAGAGAAGAATCTATCAAGATAGTCAGTATGTCTTTCCAATAGTGGACGAGTATAAACGAAGTCAAAGGTAGTGACTAACGTAGTACAGTTCCGAGTGCAGACACCAGACTCAGCTGTCAAGATGCAGTGTGCCCAGAGAGGAGGCTTTCTGAGGACACTGCCTTTAATCAACCAGAAGCCACGAAGATATCCAAAAGGGCACGGGAAATACAAAACACAGTTAGAGCTCTGCTAAGGAGACTGTTGCTGCTGCTGAGTCGCTTCAGTCGTGTCCGACTCTGTGCGACCCCAGAGACGGCAGCCCACCAGGCTCCCCCGTCCCTGGGATTCTCCAGGCAAGAACACTGGAGTGGGTTGCCATTGCCTTCTCCAATGTGTGAAAGTGAAGTCGCTCAGTCGTGTCTGACTCCTAGCGACCCCATGGACTGGGGCCCACCAGGCTCCTCCGTCCATGGGATTTTCCAGGCAAGGGTGCTGGAGTGGAGTGCCATTGCCTTCAGGCATAACCATTCACACTCATATTTACTGGTCAAAAATACGTTAGGTCATCAGAATGCAAAGAAGAATGAGGCGGACCCAGCCCTCAAGAGAGCCCACACCCACCTTTGGACTGCAGCTGGCCACGCCTAGGATCTGCACTAGGGTCTGACACACATAGAAGGCAGTAAAGGTCACTTTCAAGGGCCTCACCAAGGCTTCCAGGCGTGCAATCAGTAAAGAACCCACCTGCCAACGCAAGAGAGGCGAGAGACACGAGTTCAGCCTCTGGATTGGGAAGATCCCCTGGAGAAGGAAATGGCAACTCACTCCAGTGCTCTTGCCTGGATAATCCCATGGACCGAAGAGCCTGGAGAGCTACCCTCCACGGGGTCGCAGAGAGTCAGACAGGACTGAGCACACACACTGGAAGAGTAACTGGGGATTCCGTGAAGGGGTCTGAGCAGGGAAGAGTTATCCTTTGAGTGACAGGATGGAGTGGAATAGAGGAGCAGACGGTGCGTGCACGCGGCTGTGTCCGACCCCTCGTGGCCCCATGGACGGCAGCCCACCAGGCTCCTCTGTTCACGGGATTTCCCAGGTAAGAATACTGGAGTGGGTTGCCATTTCCTTCTCTAGAGGATCTTCCCCATCCAGGAGTCAAAGCCGCGTCTCTGGCACCTGCTGCATTGGCAGGCGGGTTCTTTAGCACTGCCACCACTTGGGAAGCCCAGAAGAAAAGGACAGGAGGACAGAACTCAATACGAGAGCAAGCAGGTTGGCTGGCCCCAAGCCAGGGGTTGGTGAGTTTCCCAACTGGTGCAGCGGTAAAGAATCCACCTGCCAACGGAGGAGCCTCGGGTTGGAAAGAGGATCCTCCCTGGCAACCCACTCCAGGATTCCTGCCTGGACAATCCCATGGACAGAAGCCTGGTGGGCTACAGTCCACGGGGTCACAGAGAGGCATGCACACGCGGGCCAGAGCGACCCGGCTCAGATGAGGAGAGGGCCTTCCAACCAGGCTCCCCACATTCCAGGCAGGGTCCCACAGACAGCAATCCTCACGCACAGCCCGTAAAACATCTTAAATAGAGAAGAAACCGTAACCAGCATAGAAATCAAGCGACGTGACGACCTGAAAGCGCCCCCAGGGAAGCACTGACGTGGAGTCACAAACCACTTTCCGTTTCCAACACATTCAAGCATCCTCTGCTCCAGGTAGCGTTTCCCTTGTTCCCACCATTCTTCTGACCTCTGTCCTCTCACAGCCAGCCCTCGAGAGGGTCTCTCTCCCACTGGCGACATGGTTCAACCTCAGACTCGTAGAGACCACGTGGACGTGGGCTGCTCCCCAAGCGGCGGCTCCGGCCTCGATGCCAATTCCCATGGTGGACTCCTGGCGTCTCCCACCTCGGTCCTTCCCCTGCAGTTTCACATTTGTTACCACCCTTCTTCACCCAGGACCTCAAACGTGCAAACCGGTTTCCCCTCTCAGCCCTCATTCAATCAGCCTTCAAAATCCTACTGATTCTGGCTCTGGAACGCCTCCCATGTTCACCCGTCCCTCCCACTCCTGCGGCCCCTCCCCGGGAGTCCATCTCCCCGCCTCTGCGCTAGCCCCCACTTGTCTCCCCACCTTTATCCTTCCCCCCTGATCCACACTCACCGCGGCCAGGTTAAGCTTCTGAGAGCGCAGCTCCACACCTCATCATAATCCCAAAGCCCCTCTCCACCAACCATCATAATCCTCCCCTACAAGTCCTGCTTACTCCACACTTCAGCCAGAAAGCATCTTCTGTTGTGCAGAAGAGAAGCTCCACCTTCCCTTACCCCTTGTCGCTGCAGAATTCCACTGCACCTGCCCACCTGTCCAGACGACTACCTCCCTCCCATGGCCCTCACCATCTCCCAGGGATCATTAAACGCCACTTCTTCCAGGAAGCCATTCTCTGGCAGGAAGCCATCTGCCCCCCTCTGAATTCCAAGGCCACTTCATCCACTTATTCCCCGGCATTCGAGTCCCATGCACACACGCTGCTCTCCCTCCTACAGAGGTAGCCTCCTATGTGTGTGTGTTAGTCACTCAGTCGTGTCCAATTCTTCGTGACCTTAGGGACTGTAGCCCACCAGGCTCCTCTGTCCATGGGATTCTCCAGGCAAAACACTGGAGTGGGCTGCCGTTTCCTTCCCCAGGGATCTTCCCCACCCAGGAACAGAACCTGTGTCTCTCATGGCTCCGGCACTGGCAGGTGGGTTCTTTACTGTTGGAGCCCCCAGGGAAGCCCCACCTCCTCTAAGAAAATAATCAAAACGAGGCTCTAAATTAGCACTTTCTTACAAGGAAGCATTTGTGCCAAGAGTTATGGAAGACACAAGACCATCAGCTGACAGCTTAGCAAGGAAATGCTGCTCAACCCATGCAAACAATAATGCAATAACATCAATAACTCTTTTTAATTATCATATACAGATGTTAGTTGAAGTCATAAAAATACAGGACATCGCAGAGAAAGTGAGTCAGCTTAATGGAGAATCTGCAGCAGCATGCCACAGTGGCTTATAGCATGAACCCTGGAGCCACTGACGGCCGGGTTCTAATCCTAGCTCTGGCACTAACCCCTCTCGTGACCTTGGGTAAATCACTTAGCCTTCCTGAGCCCCAATTTCTTGAAAATGGAGAAATTAAATTAGAGATATTAATAGCAGCGTCCCCTTAAGACTACTGTAATAATGGCACACATACTGTATGCAAAGCACGTGCGAGCCCAGCACAGAATTAGTGCCAGCGGCATCAGCCTGTCGCTCAGCCGCCCGGTCGTGTCCGATTCTTTGTGGCCCCACGGCCTGCAGCGCGCCAGGCCTCCCTGGCCCTCAGCATCTCCCAGAGTTTGCCTGAGTTCCTGCTCACTGCAGCAGTGACGCCGTCCAGTCACCTCATCCTCTGGACCCTCTTCCCCTGCCCTCAATCTTTCCCAGCACCAGCGACTTTTCCAATGAGTCGTCTATTGGCATCAGATGACAAAACACTGTATTAGCTACTCTTATTCTTATTATTGTGAAAATGTTTTATATGGGATGAAAAACAGAAGAATCAAAAATATTTGGTACTTAAGATGTCTAGCAGGATTTCTTCTAAAAAAAAGACTTTACCATCTTAAAGTCAACAAGCCAAATGTGCTCTATCTGCTGAGTGGGAGTGTTTGATTGAGAGGAAAGGTGACATTCACCGGGGGTGGCTCTTTGTACAGTGGACTGAACACTGTGCAAACAGGGCAGGCACGGAGACCACTGACTCCAACACAAAGGCTTCAGCTAACCAAGGGCTCGCCCACAATCCGCCGCTGTCTCTGCAGACAAGCCCGCCGTTGTCATCCAGGCACGTGCCAAAGGACACCGTCTGACTTACGCACTCCGGACAGCGGCTTGATGCAGACACACCAGAAACACAATCAGCGGCTTCAGAGGAAGTCCAGGATGAGGCGCTGACTCTGGTTTGATAAGCGAGCCTTTGGGTTCAGCTTTTTAAAGAGCACGACTCCACCGCGTTAAGCAACACAGAAGCATATGTGAGTCCATTCTCAAAGCCCATCACACCACGTAGCGATTTACTTCTAACGGTGTGGGGAGCAGCTGGGACTGCAGGGTATCCACATCTGTCATCCCCCCCAGTATGAAGATGCAGTCAACATACATTGCCACAAATATTTGAACTTGAACTTGTGTTGCAGACACATATTCCTACCTGGGGAAATGAGAACTGCTGGGACATCTGATGTTTTATTACTTTTTACTGAAAATATTTATAGCTCAGGGCTGCTTGTTATTCACAGGTCAGAATTATTAGACTGGTGGAATAATAAATCCACGTTTATCACCCTCTTATTTTCTGATAAATTTTAGAAAGCAAAAGAATTTTAGCAGTAAGACTGATGTTACCTACACAAGAACAAACAAACAAACTTTCATTGTCCACAGTTAGAATGTCTGTTTTTACTCAGCACCTGGAATACTGGCACAGCTGCCCCAGCACGATCCCAAGCATCTGGGAAGGTTGGGAGGCAGTGGGTACAGCTATTTAGTCGCAAGACCTGTCCGACCCTTTCCACCCCACACACTGCAGCCCACACGGCTCCTCTGGCCGTGGGCTTTCCCAGGTGAGGATACTGAAGTGGTTTGCCATTTCCTTCTCTGGGGGATCTTCCTGACCCAGGGGCTGAACCCACGGATCCTGCATTGCAGGCCGACCGTTTTACCCTTGAGCCACCAGGGATTTTCCCCAGGAAAGGTAGACTGACTGCCAAAACACGTGCCCCCAGGCCTCCCTGGCTGATGCCGCGTGGTTTAACGTCTTCACACTGCAGCCCAGTGCAGCCTGGCCCACAAGGCTCTGCTCCACACGGTCATTCAGGACCCAGGCTCCTTCCCCCGGGACTCCCCCGCACCCCAGAGCTTCCCGGTCCCCCCCAGCCCCCCTGAAGCCAGCCAGCAGGCCAGGAAGAGAGCCGACAGGCAGGAACACCCCACCTCTCGACGCCTCTAATTTCCACACACGTCCTCTTGGCGAGAACCAGTCATGTGGCCCCACCTCGATGCGGAAAGTAACCCAGGACCACGGGTGTCAACTGGGGCAATTCTGACTCTCAAGGGGCACGTGGCAACGTCTGGAGACGTCCTTGGTTGCCATAGCTGGGCAACAGGCACCTAGTGGGCAGAGTCCAGGGATGCGTCCCCCGGGGCACAGGATGGTCTCCCCACAACAGAGAGTTAACCAGCCCCAGGCGGCAATAATGCTGAGGTTCTGGTAAGCATCAATCCAGTCACCAGAACCACACACACGTCAGGGCTTGGATCCCCCACCATTTCCCACTACCACACTCTCACCAGTCCCAGCAAATCCATGTACATCTGTTCAGCCGCTGCTTGTTGGTTCCTCCATTCACTTACCCAAGCTCCTAAACAAGACAAAGTCCTCCAAAGAATTCCCAGTGCAGCAGGTGAGGCAAGCATATGCAGAATTATCAGATATGGGGATAAGTGGGATTTAAGGGGAAAAATGGAAGGGAAATTCAATTTTGCTTGAGAGAGTTGGAGGAGAATCCATAGGGCAAATGTAACAGGAATGATGTCTTGAAGGAAGCATATACTCATGGTTTTCCATCAGAAAGCTGTGTTTTTACTGGCAGGGAGGGGTGGACAAAAAAAGTGGTTCCAGGAAAAAGGGAACTGCAAGAACAAAGGAATGCCGATTATGAAAGGATATGATTTATTCCCTTGTTGTTTGGGGGGAAAATAAGAACTAGGAGAGGAAGGTGAGTAAAAAATGCCTGTTTGTTCAATGTTTTTTAGCAATGTATTCATGAAAGTCTCAAGTTCCCAGCCACACACGCTGGCTGTCAGTCAGGTGGTCTTTAGAGAAACACTTCCCACCGTCAGACTCCGTAGTACTTGTTAGCACAGGGTAAAGTCAGGTAATAGCCGGAAACCTCACTGCAAATTTCCCACCAGGACCTGTCGGGGAGTCCTCCACACCACGCTGCCTCCAAGACAGCACGCAGCCAACCCGGGCAGAGGACTGACCCAACGCGGCCATGCTTGTTCCCAAGGACAGGACAGGGCAGAAGGCAGGTTTCCTCCTAAATCTGCACTGAGCCTGTTGGGTTAAAACAGAAAAGCGCTGCCTCTTCCCATCTTTAATCCCAGTTGCGAAGTGGCTCCCAGCTCCCCAGGTTCGTATCCTGGCTCTGGCATAAATTCACTGTGTGGCCTTGAAGAAGTTACATAAGTTTCCAGAATCTTAGGAAACTTCCCTCCCAAATAATATGCTTAAAACTCTTAGCACTTCACCTGAAACAGATAATAAACACATCTACCGTAGCCATCTCCTCCCCCCACCAAAACTGTCCTTCAATTGTCATAAAATACAATTGTAGAATCCAACCGAGCTTGGGAAGAAAAGCACCTGATGATTTTCATGTTGTTCTGTATATTATTAACAGCAACTTCAATTTGCTTGGGCAAGATGCTATTAATCACAAACCAATACCACCATGTAAACAATAGTGGCTCTTATTTTTAAAGCTAAAATTAAAATTTTAAAAATACCACAGTCCAACACAATTATTTACCCTCATTGTTCTTTTCACTCACGTTCTTCCTCCCTCAAACTGTTGTCTCTAACTCTTATTTTTCTCTGCAACCAGCTTTGGGAAAACAAAGTGTATCTAATTGTACCATAGATTATACTGATCGACACTAGTCACCTACCACTAAAAAGCCTCATAGAAGGAAGATATCTGCTTCTTTTCAAGTCAGAATCTCTAAAGAGAAGTTAAAATGGGAAGGAAGCAGACTGCAGAACCCGGAGGAAAGCCAGCCCGTGCAGAACCGCTTCCTCCTACGGTGAGAGGAGGCACCTAGGGCCCTGGGGAAGCCGGTGCCGACCACGTTCAGGAAAAGTGGGAACAGAAGCCCATGGCAACGCCTTTTGCAATCAGTCAAGAACAAGGGATAAAACAAAAGCTGAGCCAGCTGAAGACTGAGGCTGAATCACGCTTTAGACTTCAAAACTGATTATCACCGTCCTCCTAATTTACAAGGAATTCTAAACTGTCTGGACAGCATCTTCTTCAATTTCCACTGCAGACTGGACTTGACCCTGAGAGGATGCTATCCTAAAGAGTACAGTAAAGAGAGGCTTGGCATCTGCACGGACAGATTTCACAAACAAGGTATAATCAGTCTGGAGTCAAATCCGAAGTGTTCTTTTTAACTTCTTAGTAAAGACATTTTTCCTTGTACATCAATTCTTGTAGGGAAGTATGACTGGCCTGAGATGCAATTCTCAAAGACCTTATTATTCTGATATAAACTTAAGGTGTATGAACAATTAATTTTTGAGAGCTCTGACTCCACTGTTGGGGAAACAAAAAGGAAACTATAGATTCTGCAAAGAAACACTAACTGTCTGAACTAATATTTAGCATTTTGTGCGTAGAAATAAACACAATTTTAGTAAATGAATTCTGTTTCCCAAAAGATGCCTCTTCCATAGATAAACTGCTTACCTTCTTCTTAAGTGAAGTAAGAAACCATGAAGAAATCTGTCTTATCAGGCACATAAGGGAATATGAGTTCTCAGTGTACACAATGATGAAACGGGAGTCTGATGGGAAGGTGATGTAAACGTCTGACAATTGCCCTTGGGTGCTCTGTGCTTGAGATTTACAGAACTGGCAACCAGCAAACTAATTACTGTTTCTGGCAGTTTGTTGCAGGTCCTAACATCCCCAGATAAACAGTTAACACTTCTCAAGAAGAAACAGAAAACAAAGGATTACCACTTGAAGCTGCAGCTAAAGACTAGAAAAATCTACAGCTTATCTAAGAGCCTGATCAGGTTGTCACCAACCAACCCTCCAAATTAGTAATGAAGATTCCGAAAGAGGGAACACCAGCCAACGGAAGCCCAGCTCTGGATACTGCCACCCAGGATCACAGAGCCAGGTCCGGTCCCCTTCCCAACCCCCGCTTGGAATTAACAGACTCAGCAGGAGATCCCTCCCAGTCGCCAGGAGGAAAGCTCTGTGCACACAAATGCCCCCCTCATAGCCCACCCCACCATCATGGTTACACACGGGCACGTTCCAGAAGCATCCCCGCTGCAACAGAAGACAAGGGAGCTCACCTGCCGGGCGTGTCCACCAAGAAGAAAGGAGGAGCCTAAGCTCCTAGCTATGACAAATGCACTCAGGATTTCAGCGCAATAAGGAGGCCAGAGCGTTAGGGCCCAGCCTCAAACCCAGCCTGAACCGGAACCCAGCTCTCAACACTGTTTCTGAAGATCACATTGGTTGCAGCATTCCTTCAACAAGTATTTATTGAACGTTGACTGTGTACCAAGCTCTGGGCAACAGCCCTACCAGGCACAGCAAACACCACTGTCCGGGGGAGCTTTTTAAAGATTCCATTAGCTTTACAGTTTACATTGTCCAGCTTTCGTGGCTTTATGAGAGCGCGCTCTTCTTTAAAGTGATACTAATGCTAATAAGATTCCATCCAAAGAGCAGATGCCTGGATAAAGAGGCTGACCAGCCACGCGGCTTTCTCCACCCTTTCCCCCGTCCGATTCTCTCCTGCCCACTCCCTTCGAATGGCCGTGAAAGACCTACAAAGCCGGCTTCAGGACGCAAACGACGACCCCAGAACAAGGGCAGGACCCTAAAGTAGGGTGACCAGCTGGTCCCAGGTTCCCTGGGACTATTCTGGTTTTTAAAATATAAGTCCTTCCATCCAAGTACCCCCTTCGTCCTGGACAACCGAGTCGGTGGGTCTCCCTACCCTCAAGAAAGCACACCCCAGCAAAGGAAGGTGCGGATGTTACCGGAGGCCCTCCGCCTGCCTGAGTGAGGCCAGCAGGGAAACACGTTTAGCTGGTGCCCTGTAAGGAAAGCCTGTGGGCTATCTCAGATCCTCGCGGCCTCCTCAGCATCCTCCTGAGAAGGTCTGTCATTTTAAACACCACGCCATTTAAGCAAAGCTCTACAAAGACTTTCCAATGAATGACAAGACTCCAATAACATGACGTGCACAAGAAATCCTCATAAGTGCTGCAGCTATAGGGATGGGGTACTTCCTTGGCTAGCCAGAGTTCCTTGACTTCACACCCTAACTATTCATCCCAAGATTTCTGGAATCCAGCACCAAGACTGGGGGGTGGTAAATACTGAATAGAACAGACCTTAACAATAGCTGCCACACTGCAGTGCTCTGACGCGCGGGACGACACGCTGAGCACTTTACAGGAGTGGCCTCGTGTATATTCACGGTGACTCAATGAGGTTGACTGACCTCTGCTTTCCAGGGGAAGAAACCAAGGCTCAAGGTCATAATGGCAGAGTTCATATTTGAACCCAAACTATTTTGCGTCAAAAGCTCCATGTTTTCAACACTTCAACTGAATTTAGTTCAAGTAAGGTGGGCATTGAGAAACCTGTATGCAGGTCAGGAAGCCACAGTTAGAACTGGACATGGAACAACAGACTGGTTCCAAATAGGAAAAGGAGTACATCAAGGCTGTATATTGTCACCCTGCTTATTTAACTTACACGCAGAGTACATCATGAGAAACGCTGGACTGGAAGAAGCACAAGCTGGAATCAAGATTGCCAGCAGAAATATCAATAACCTCAGATATGCAGATGACACCACCCTTATGGCAGAAAGTGAAGAGGAACTAAACAGCTTCTTGATGAAAGTGAAAGAGGAGAGTGAAAAAGCTGGCTTAAAGTTCAACATTCAGAAAACGAAGATCATCGCATCCGGTCCCATCACTTCATGGGAAATAAATGGGGAAACAGTGGAAGCAGTGTCAGACTTTATTTTTGGGGGCTCCAAAATCACTGCAGATGGTGATTGCAGCCATGCAATTAGAAGACGCTTACTCCTTGGAAGAAAACTTATGACCAACATAGATAGCATATTCAAAAGCAGAGAGACATTACTTTGCCGACTAAGGTCCGCCTAGTCGAGGCTATGGTTTTTCCTGTGGTCATGTATGGATGTGAGAGTTGGACTGTGAAGAAGGCTGAGTGCCGAAGAATTGATGCTTTTGAACTGTGGTGTTGGAGAAGACTCTTGAGAGTCCCTTGGACTGCAAGGAGATCCAACCAGTCCATTCTAAAGGAGATCAGCCCTGGGATTTCTTTGGAAGGAATGATGCTAAAGCTGAAACTCCAGTACTTTGGCCACCTTATGCGAAGAGTTGACTCATTGGAAAAGACTCTGATGCTGGGAGGGATTGGGGGCAGGAGGAGAAGGGGACGACTGAGGATGAGATGGCTGGATGGCATCATGGACTCGATGGACGTGAGTCTGAGTGAACTCCTGGAGCTGGTGATGGACAGGGAGGCCTGGCGTGCTGCGATTCATGGAGTCGCAAAGAGTTGGACACGACTGAGCGACTGAACTGAACTGAACTGAAGGTGGGTATATACACACATAAATAGAAACAGACCAGGGACTGAGAGGCGAGCACCAGATACATTTCTTTTATTCTCTCCACTTTTAGTTTTGCCACTGCAAGGAAAAAAAAAAGGCAGAAAACCGAATCAGCTAGGAGTTAAGTTCATACGTGAAGCTCAGGCAAAGATTTCAGTTGTAAGAGCAGCGCCGTGTCTGGCCAGCAGCAGACACTCAGTATTCGGATAAATTTAATGAACACAACCATACCTAATGTAAGGTTTCAGTTACTGATGCTCAGTGTTTCCAAGGCTACTTTACCCTGCACCATAGGTGACTAGAAGGACCTCTGCCAGAAGCTTCTCGAGGGGGAATGTGACGGAGCAGGAGGAGATGGACAGGCACTCACCCCAGTCCCCGAGGCTCCCTACTGCATGGCTGAATCAGCTGTTACTCACTTAAAATGATGGTTATCCTCATGGCTCACACAACAAAGGGGAAATTCTCTAAACAAAGTACAGAGATCTATCCTCACGATCGCCAACCACTTTCAATCTCATTTCACCTCAAAGGAAGCAATCTGCAAACCTACAGAGCAACACAACTGCAGAAGAATATCACACTAAGCACTTTGGTTTTGAGACATTTATCTCTCTTCCATTCATTACCCATCAAACGGAGAACACTATGTTAATGTTAATGTATTCCTGGCTGTTTTCTCCAAGCAGCTGAACACATTTCCTCTTTCACAATAACATAATCCATAATGATCAAGCATTCCTATCATGTGAATGAGTATTCCAAAACCTAAAGAGGTGAGGGAAGCCAGATGCCTCTCCCAAAGGCACTTATGGCCACAAGTGGGCTAGGAGGCAGGTGAGTAGCCAGCTGTGGGCAAGGGCCACCCACTCATGTCAAACTCAAACCCGGTCTCGTTGAGACTGTGGGCCGGCCTGCGAGGGTGTCGAGTTCTAATGCTTATGACCGTACGTCACCAAAGAAGAGAGTTTTTTGGTTTGTTTTATTGTTGTTTTGGAAGAAACGGGCCACCAGTGACGATTCATTTTGCTGGAATGACGACTCTCTGTGAGAACGTTCACCTCCCGACCACGGGGACGCACACTCTGCCGGCTGGCAACTCTAATCCAAGTCAACACTTACTCGTTATTAATGCAAGCTGGGGAAGCTCTTACAAATGAGTTTCCCTCTTCTTAACTTCCTTTAATTCAACAGGCCAAAAGCATCTATGATTGCTTTATCCCAATAAGTCAAAGTCATTTCTCTGCTATCAATGATTTAATATGTATTGAGCCCTTACTTTCTGCAAACACGGTGGGCAATACAAAATAGGGTCAAACTTCATCTAGCCTTCATCTTCAAGGAAATTATAAGAGAACTGAGATTCTGCTGGGCTGGAAGAAACACAAGCTGGAATCAAGACTGCCGGGAGAAATATCAATCACCTCAGATATGCAGATGACACCACCCTTATGGCAGAAAGTGAAGAGGAGCTAAAGGGCCTCTTGATGAAGGTGAAAGAGGAGAGTGAAAAAGTTGGCTTAAAGCTCAACATTCAGAAAACGAAGATCATCGCATCCGGTCCCATCACTTCATGGGAAGTAGATGGGGAAACAGTGGAAACAGTGTCAGACTTTATTTTGGGGGGCTCCAAAATTGCTGCAGATGGAGACTGCAGCCATGAAATTAAAAGACGCTTACTCCTTGGAAGAAAACTTATGACCAACATAGATAGCATATTCAAAAGCAGAGACATTACTTTGCCGACTAAGGTCCGTCTAGTCAAGGCTACGGTTTTTCCTGTGGTCATGTATGGATGTGAGAGTTGGACTGTGAAGAAGGCTGAGAGCCGAAGAATTGATGCTTTTGAACTGTGGTGTTGGAGAAGACTCTTGAGAATCCCTTGAACTGCAAGGAGATCCAATCAGTCCATTCTGAAGGAGATCAACCCTGGGATTTCTTTGGAAGGAATGAAACTTCAGTACTTTGGCCATCTCATGCAAAGAGCTGACTCATTGGAAAGGACTCTGATGCTGGGAGGGATTGGGGGCAGGAGGAGAAGGGGACGACTGAGGATGAGATGGCTGAATGGCATCATGGACTCGATGGACATGAGTCTGAGTGAACTCCGAGAGATGGTGATGAACAGGGAGGCCTGGTGTGCTGCGATTCATGGGGTTGCAAAGAGTTGGACACGACTGAGCGACTGAACTGAACTGAACTGAGATTCTGCTGTCTCGGTCTCTATGCCTGCCAGCCCGCAGACCCCTTGGAAAGAATTGCACCCTAACCCTCTCCCCTAGCTGAGCAATGACTTGTGATATGTGGTCTGATGACAAAAGGCATCCTGGGACATCTTTGCAACACATCTCCCATTATACAAGCTAGCTTGAGTGGGTCTCTGTTCTCTGCAATTAAACAGAAAGAAAAAGACACTCCAATCTTAGGTGATATACAGGGCAATTGTGACAAGTGCCCTTTGTAGAATGAGTGAGGGAATATTGAGTGAAATGAGAGACAGGTGATTTTGCCAAAGGACACTGTAGGAGTCAAGGATCACTATGAACTAAAATGACGGAGTTAAACTTTTTGGGAGAGTTAAGAGCTGAGTCACCTTTAATGATGGGGTATCATGTGGGAGAGGACGTTGCAGGCCACAGAATATTCCAGAATTAAGAAACAGGCTATGGAAAGCATTTGGGGGGGCTAGTAGGCTAACCACTCCAGCTAACGTGGTGTTTTCAAGCCAGGCAGAGCGAAAGTCAAAGCTGGACAGGAAGTTGGGGGTGGGAAAGCCAGGCGTGAGAGTTCTCAGCTAGGAGGGAGAAATCAAGGAAGATGTGGGAATCGTCACTAAAGACGCCCAGTTCATCTGTTAAAAAGCAGAGCACCAACGTCAGTAACCATGACCCCTATTTGCACAGCATATATTTTCTCGCAAAGCTTTTACCAAAATCTCATCAGTTCTTACAGAACTTCAGTGAGGAGTACACGATGTGTGGTTATCTGGATTTACTAATGGAAAGTGAGGCAGAAAAGTTACATTTCCTTTGGTAGGTAGGAATAAGATGCAGATAGGGGGCATAGAAAGAGACGAGGCAAGCCCAGAACACGGTGTCCACAGATTCCATCTCATCACGACTTCGTGCCCACCAGCAGCCCATCTGCATCTGATCATCCCCTTCCTCGCCTGAAGCCTGCTCCCCCAGCAAGCCCATGTGATGGTAGAATAACCTTTACCACAGAGGATGTTGCAATGAGCTTCAGCCATGCAGGGATTTATAAATCAAGTGGAAAATAAGGCATCCTTTCCGCTCACTCCTGCACTACCAGCAGATCACAGACATCCCCCAGCACTGCCCCCCAAAACACACACACACACAAAACTCTACAAAGAATGTGCTCCAAGACCGCAGCAGACATATCAGGGCTCCACCAGGAAATCCCAGGCCTCAATAACTACCCAAAGGAAATGCAAGTCCCATTTACAGAGGAGGACTCTGTCCTTAAAAATGTCAGTAAGTCAACTGGAAAAAGAAAACCCTAAACCATATAACAAGTACTTATTTCATCCTGGAATACACGGTGCGGCTTCCAACGCCCTGAAGAAGGGTCTGGAACCCCAGCACCTCCTCCCTTCCAGCTTCCACGACACAGAGGCCCACCGTGCCAGAAGCCACATGCCCTCCACCAGCATCTTTGACCTGGATGGCAGACTTCATGGTGAAAGTAAAACAGTGGGAACTCAGAGGCCAAACATGATGGAGATGTGTACTTCAGAGCTTCCTAGAGACCTTTCCAGGCTGGCCCCGAGGGCTTCACTCCCCCCGGCTCACTCTGCGCCTCGCCCTTTGCGGGGTCCTGGGGGTCTCGGGTGAACCTGCACCGATCGCCCACGGGTTTTTCACCTGCTCATCTCCACTTCTGAGCCCTGGTGGGTGCGCTCCTTTGTCCCTCAAGGGAGCTGGACTGGAGAGCAGCCTCTGGACTTCAGTCAACACCGAGGTCCTCCGGTCACTGCGACTCAGGGGCCAGCGGCCAGTTTACCACACCACTTGTCTGCAGAGTGGCTTTCGTTCAGTCACGTCCGACTCTTTGCAGCTCATGGACAGCAGCACAGCTGCAGAGAGCTGGCTGTGAAGACAACCTCGACCACGTGATTAGTGACCAGAAGCAGCACTAGCTCACTCAGCCCCAAGCTTACGCTAAGGCGGCTGTCAAACCCTAAACATCCTGACCGATGGGCTCATTCAGGCCCACTCTTGCTCTTTTTTGACCCTCAGCTGCTCCAAACAAGCTCAGGAAGGCTCAGACAAGAGGCAGATGGCGAGGGAGAGGGAGTCTGGGAGCTACACCTCTCTGTTACATAACGCTCAGCACAGAAACGTCCCAGAACCAGCCTTGGGAACACCTCCTGGCCCATCACTTCAGAAAAAACCACGACTCAAAACGGGCAAAAAGAGAAAACAGTTGCCAGGTTGGTATTTGATGACCAATGTGCAATCCTACTAGCAAATAGAACACCAACATATTAGTAGAAACAGGTTTGGGTAGGATCAGATTCTTTAAGAGACACACCTTTGTTCATTCAACCTACACGCATGTAACTCTCAACGCACTGGCCTAGACCCTGTAGGAACACACGAGGCCACTTGTGGAAGGCCATCGGTGCGGCTCACCTAGACCCCGTTTCCCTGTTCAGTGCAAGGAGCAGCAGGTTACGGTTAAACGGGGTCACAGGACGAGTCTGCTGAGGCAGCGTCAAGTCACTTCCTGGCAGGAGCGAGCTCCCCAGGGCTCCCCGCCCTGTCGTGGGGACTTTTCATCTGGGCCCTCGTCAGGATCACGCGCCACGAAGCTGTGTCCTCAAGGGGCTGCCGAGAGCAGGCCCAGCTGCTGAGCGTGCTGGACACGCAGCGTGGGACGGAAAGAGCCGTGTGCAGCCGTGAGATCCGGAAGGCACTTGTCACGGCCGTGCAGCCCAACCCATCTTGCTGATACCTCAACTGCTTAAAACGACCGGAGCCTGCCAAGGTCCGCTTCCCCCCCATTTTCCAAGATAGAAAAGCAGAATTTACTTCAAAATCCAAGTGCAGCAGGGCCCAAGTAACACCTTGAAATGTAAAGGGTGCCAGCAGCGCAGACTGGCAACTAACCGTCTCTGAGAGACAGCTCTGAGAGAGCAAGCAGTGAGAACAGAACGGCCAGCAACACGGGGGAAGTTCAACCATCCGCACGGAGTTCCGCAGAGGAGCTGCAACACTGTGAGGAAAAGGTCCCCTTCCGGCCACAGGCCCAGTCGTGTGAAGCAGTGAGCACCCTCGTGAAGAAACACTCAGGCAGAGGCCGGATGGCCGCACGAGCCGCCTCCTCGGAGGCCCAGGACCGCGCTCTGGTCCCCTGTCGCTAGCATCCCGAGCCCAGGACCCCGTTCTGGTCCCCCGTCGCTAGCATACCCTGAGCCCAGGACCCCGCTCTGGTCCCCCATCATTAGCATCCCCTGAGCCTCGAGTCATGTCTGCAGCCCTGTGTCCCCCCAGAAGCTCCCTGGAGGTGGTTCGCTTTTGCGGCTCCATACCCCACCCCAGGCCAGCCCTTGACAGCTGTCACAGAGCCCAGCACCCATCAGGTACTCGATAAACATCTCCCAAATAAAGTAAATGAACACTGTAGGAAGAACTCAGCTCTGCAGGCCAAAGCCAGTCTTGTAACCTCTAGGGCTCCTCCAACCTAAAAACTAAAACGCACCACTGCCCACATCTGGGAGTGGGGAGCCTGTGCTCAAAAGGACAAGTTAAACATCAGTGTAACGCTTGATTAGCAATTATTACCAGACTCAGTTGAAAACCACTCAGTGAAAGTTAACCCTGAGCCATGGCTCTGTTCTTGGACGTGCGTTTACATGTGCAGGCAGCTGTTTTTCCCACATGGAATTTTATGTTGTGAGGTATTTATTTTTTCTATTAAAAAAAAGCCACACCCTTTGTTTCTATTGCATTATTACAGTCCTTATTATCCCATCACGTGGCTTTTCCTCTTGGGCACACACCCTGCGTTATTGCTGACATCAAAATCACTTGTCAAAATACCTCTACCCTACCCCCATTACACCTCTGATCTTTCCAAAGCACAGGTCTCCGTGTCATCTGGGACAGGGTGGAAACTCACCTGCTTGTCCCAGAGACACCTGAATGCTCTGAGTAGAAGAAAAAAAATGCTAGCATCACTGACATCTTTTGAAGTCACCTTTCCAAACAAAATTACCCTAGAGGACAACGACAGATCTTTGAAGCTTTTAAATTCTTTTTTTTTTAAGGGATTTGCGGGGGGAGGGGGGGTGAAGAGAAAATGTGCCACAGATGTCTTGTGGGGACTGCAGTATGAGAGAGCACATGGGCCTCCAGTCCTCGCCACCCCTTCCACCTGCAGAAGAAGTCCTGATCCACTCCCATCCATTCTTCTTCCCTGCTTCTCCCGGAGGACGCCCCGACTCTGCCCTCCAGGACACAATACCCACACCTCGGTGTCCTGAGCCATCTGAAGGTGAGGCTTTCACAGAGCCTTGTCAAGATAACCCCAGGTATGGTTAGGTTGCCATCAAAACAGAACTATCCTTGGAAAGAAAAGAACAGCCCACAGTTTTTGGGAAAGAACCAACAGCCTAAAGATAAAAGCAGACTGAGGGCCTAATGATTCATGGCCACATAAATGGAGACTTAGCTGAAGCTCCCCTTTCCCTTCTCTTTCTGCCCTCCAAACAGCCCTCCCACCCACCTCCCAGTAACTTAACTGCTGGCACATCCCTCCTGCTGTTGCAAATGTTATCTCTTCATTGTAATGAAGAGATTGGGGAAGCCATAGCATTTCATAAGAAGATTACTACAGGTGACCAGTGCCCCAGCAGAGCACGGGTCAAATTTATAATCAGCCTTAAAATGATACCTTTTCAACACAGGATACTCCACTTACAGACTGAAGCCAAAATGTATTTCTCCTGATAGGAAAGCGGACACATTCAAACCCCACATTCCCATACAACCGCCGATTGCATCAAAATTGCCCTAAAGGGAACCCGGTGGAATTTATACAATTCCAAAGGCAGCCTGCCCTCAAAGACTTCTTCAAAAGGAAGGTTTAAAGTCATTTGCAATTTCTTTCTCTGGACCAGGAGTTTCGGCGGTGCCCTCTCCTCCACACAGACAGGAATGGATGGTGTGACGCGGAAACCATCCGAGCCGCCCCTTGCAGACACCGCTGACCCAAACGACCCCGGGACACCCAGGCTCCTACCCGGATTATCGGAGTTTACCTGCATCTGTCCCCGAGGCCCTTTCACCCCCTTCTGCGTGATGACATCAAGTGGAAATGGCACGCGTTTGGGAGGCAAGAGGCTAACAAGCAGGAGTCACAACTGAGCCCGAGCTTTGTTCAGCCCGCAGTGAAATACACGCAGTAAGGGTTAGACCCGCGCAGCAAAGAAACGCAAGCGTCCTCCCGGGCAGAGCGGCGGAGCGGGGCACCGGGCCGGTGCAGGAGGCGGGGGTGTGGCGGCCTGTGCCGCCTAGGGGCCGAAGCGCGTCCTAATTGTTTTTATAGGATCAGTGACCACTGCCCCCCCCCCCGCCCCC
>SJYG01000387.1:1042754-1158945 GCA_006410535.1 Litocranius walleri | reverse complement strand
ACCCCCGGCCTGAAGAGCTGCCCGCCCGCCCCGGCCGCACCCCAGGGGCCCAACCTCGGCGGGGACGCGTCGAGGTCCCTTCTCTGCGCGCGCGGGACCGGGGCTGGCCCGAGTCAGGTGTGAAGGAGGCCGGGCTCCGCCGGCGGGGGCGGGCCGGGGCGGGGCGAGGCGGCGGGGGCCGGTCCGCGGCGCGGGCCCCGGCCGCGCGGGGCGGGAGACCGTCACGTTTCCCGAAACTGCGCGTCCGGATCCGCGTCGGTGCCGGTCCTTTCTGGCCGCCCCTGCGGGTTCCTGTGGCCCAGGCAGGGCGGGCTCTTGCTTTGGTGGAGGGGAGGATGCGGCCACAGAAGCCGGAATGACACCCGCCACCTGGCTCCCCAGGATTCGGGGCGGGGATGGGGGGACGCGGCGGGGGTTAGCAGGGAGGGGCACGCTAGGGCTGTGGGAACCAGCGGGACCTGGGACCTGGAGGTCCACCCTATTTTTCCACCTCGAAACGTAACTCCTACCTTAGGGACAAGCTTTGCATGTCTAGTTCCTCTGAGAAAAGCGAGGCGTGCCTCTGGTGTTGATTTCGGAACTGGAGAACGGAGGGGGAAGGTCGCTGGGAGAGACGTCTACAGAGACTGGAAATCCCGAAGTCTACTCCGTGACTCTGGTAGAGTGAAGCCTGCCAGCTTTCATAGATCTCCTCACCAGGATTCAGCTGAGTGCTCCCTAGCCGCCCAGAGAAGCAGGCTTGCTGGGATGTACCGGCTGCTGGAATAGGGATGTCATTATGTCCTACCGTCTTGTCCAGGGGGCAAGAACCTCTCCCACATCCCACTGAAGTGCTTCTGCCAAGATGATGAGATGGACAGCCTGCGCAACACCCTATGTGACCTACGAAAATTCACAGTGCGCTCAACAGACCCTTCTTGTCTGTTGAATAAAACCTGTTAATAGTGTTTCCAAATGTGTGGTCACTCAGCACATGCAGAAATCGGTCAAAGAGAAGCATAAAGCTTCATGGGTGTCAGGCCGCTCTAGGGTCCCAATTAAAACGTTCTCCCGGCTGACCCACGTCCTCCTGTTCCCTGAAGTTATATCCTCTGTTGTACGCTTGGCAGGAGTGAAAGCGGTGTGTCTGTTTTAAGAGCAGACATATATCTTCGCAGTAGAAAGCTTCAGGAGTCTTTATTTCCAGGCTGAAAACAATTATTTTGTCCTTGTTTTTGTCACTTTAATGAGAAGCTGATGAGCATATTGAAACCTCTGACGTTAACCAGCAGCTTCAAATAGGATGGTGAGTGGCAATACAGCAAGATTTTACTAGAAAAATTTAGCCTAGAAATATTATACAAAAGCGACATTAAAAGCTACGTTGAAGAAGCTACTTTCAGGGGTGGGTAATTCTTCCAAAATGTTTAACATCTTTCTTTTCAGCTGCTTTCCAAATAATCCTTTGGGAGGATTCAAGCATTCAGCCCATTCAGTACAGTAAACTCTTCCACCCTTACTCATTCATTCCCACTGGCTGGTCTTTGGATTCACACTGCATCATGGGTGTTCTGCCTTCTGTCCATCCTTGTAGAGCTGTCACACAAGGAGGGTTAATTAACTGTGGGCAGACTGGGATAGGCCGTTCTCAAGATTAGTTGGGGGCCAGCACCAGGGCAGGGGAGACACAGGCAACTACATGTTGGAAAGGATTCTTCAGTGAGACGCTTGCAAGAGTAAAGCAGCTTGGAGCAGGCGGGGTTCAGAGCCAGAGCCGGCAGGCAGAGTGGTCAAAGCTTCAGGAAGGCATCACACCCCAGACAGAGGCATTGCCCACATGTGGGAGTGAGATGCAATCAGGGTCTTCAAGATCCCAAGCCTTGAAGATCCACGGTTATCAGGATGAGGCCCTGGCTCTGGGGAGTCAGGTAAGGATCAGATGTTCCCGAGCTCATTAAACAAATGTTCCTGGTGGCTGGCCTTTGTCCCCAGAGTTCAGCCCTCGCATCAGGACAGAGAAGGAAACAGACCCAAACCCCCACCCTCACAGAACTTTCATGCTGAAGGAGGAAGCCTAGAACACACAAGATAATAAATGAGTACAAGAAATTATGTGTTGGGGAGTGAAAAGCAGAAGGGAGCAGATCAAGCCAGAAGAGGGGCGTGGAGATTTTGCCTTGGGTGAAAGCTGAAATTTTAGTTTGGTGGCCGCTAGGGGCCCCTGAGAAGACGCTTTTGAGGTGGGATCTGAGCAAAGATTTCCTGTTATCAGACAGGGTGCAGGAAGGGGGCTGTAACCTGCCCCCAGCCCGCCACCCCACTCCCTGGGTGGAGGCTGAAATACTGGGACTGGGTTACAAGGTCAGTCAGACCAATAACACTGATGCTTAGTCACCTGAGGCTGAATTACCGCTGCTAAAATCCAGGCAGGGATGAGTTATTCATCTTTGTACCCACAGCATCAAGCACAGATATCCAATAAATGTTTATTGAGCTCAACCCTTAAATCTCCGAGAACATAGGGTGGGGCTGAGATAAATACAGCCCCGTGATTCCCAGGACAGCCTTTCTATCAGGAAGATACTTCCACAAACAATGCGATAATCTTTTTTATCCCTTTTCATGACTGTCTTCCTGATCTTCGAGGGCAGAGATTATATTTCAGCTTGTTCCCTGAGTGCCTGACGCTCTAAGAGGGAGGCAGGGATGAAATAGCACAGGTGAACGAACAGACCCTCCAGGGTGCTGACGGCCCCTAAAGATCCCAGTCCAGCCCAGTAGTGAGGGCAAGGTTTCTGTTTAACATGTCTGAGTTTTACATACTAAAATCGCATCTTGAAACTGAACTATGGTGATAGCTGTACACTTAAAACAAGCGGATTTGATGGTGCATAATTTATACCTAACGTTGTTTTAAAACGTTGAAGTAAGAGCCTATTTCAGACAGCTTTCGTGTGCTGTAAATAACCCCAAGAGGCATGTTGAACCAAACACATCATCATCCTTCCTAATCACTGTTTAATCCGAGTTGGCGTGGATGAAGTACTAGGGAAACGCATATATTGGTCTCCGCCCCTAGTTCCTAGCACAGGCTCCCAAGTGATACAAGCACCCGGAGCAGCTCGTGCTCTGACTTTTGGTCCCTGGTTCCTGACATCACGGTGACAGAAGTGTCTTTTGTTCTGATGAGGTGACGTTGGGTGAGCTCCTGGATGCGGACTGATCACCAGAAAGACCAGGACACAGTCAGAAGCTTAGAATTTTCAGCCCTACTCCTTATACCCCAAAGAACTTTGGGAGAGAGGCTGGAAATGCTGTTACTGATGGATCATGCCTGTGTGATGAATCCTCCCTATAATCACCAAAGCACAGGGTTCAGAGAGTTTTCTAGCAGTGAGCATGTGGGGAGGGGCGGGCCTGGAGGGGACGTGGACGCTCCGCCCCCTTCCCACATGCCTTGTCCCCTGCACGTCTTCCATTTGAATGTCCAACTGTCTCCTTCTCTGTATTCTTTTATGATAAACTGGTGAACAGTGAGTAAACGGTGTCCCTGAGTTCTGTGAGTTGCTCTAGCAAACGAATCAGACCCGAGGAGGAACCTCTGATTTGTAGCCACGGGGTCCTGGTTGGAAGCACAGGCAACAATCAGGACCTGCAGTTGGCGTCTGAAGTTGGGAAGGGGTGCAGGACTGAATCCCCTCACTTCCGGGGTCTGAGATCATCTCCAGGTAGACGTGTCAGAAGTGAGCCAAACTACAGAATGCTCAGCTGACGCCACAGAGAATTACTGTCTTGGAGGAAAAAGCCCACACGTTTGGCAACCAGAAGTGTCAGACATGAGGCGTTCTACATGAGAGGGAAGGAGAAACACCCAGGAAATCTGTTTCCTCTGAATTTGCAAATTTACTTTTCCCTTGTCTGATTCTCGCCCCCTTAGAGTATACATAGTCTTTTTAAAAGTGTAGAAAACAGTTTTCAAGTACATATAGTCTAAGATGCTGCTGCTGCTGCTAAGTTGCTTCAGTCGTGTCCGACTCTCTGCGACTCCATAGACGGCAGCCCACCAGGCTCCCCCGTCCCTGGGATTCTCCAGGTAAGAACACTGGAGTGGGCTGCCATTTCCTTCTCCAATGCGTGAAAGTGAAAAGTAAAAGTGAAGTCACTGAGTCACGTCCAACTCTCAGCGACTCCATGGACTGCAGCCTACCAGGCTCCTCCGTCCATGGGATTTTCCGGGCAAGAGTACTGGAGTGGGGTGCCATTGCCTTCTCCAATAGTCTAAGATAGTTTACTGTTAATGATTGTAAAGTTAGTGCACATTTCAGGACTGATTTTTATTTAGGGGCTCTACATAAACCAATCTCAACAGACTGATCACACCAGTAAGGTGTTCTCTGAGAGAGCTGCTGTTTCTGAAACAGTGTCTAATCTCTTACTTATGAAGAATCAGGTATAATCTGTGGACTACGAGGCCTCATCTGGAATGAAATAATTGAAGTATTCTAAAAACTCCAAAGGATTTCATAGGAACCATATCCAGACTGCTTT
This sequence comes from Litocranius walleri, assembly GCA_006410535.1. Lineage (NCBI taxonomy): Eukaryota > Metazoa > Chordata > Mammalia > Artiodactyla > Bovidae > Litocranius > Litocranius walleri. The sequence goes on along the minus strand of SJYG01000387.1, from coordinate 1,154,418 downwards.
TCTAACAGTGGCAATGGGTTGAACAATGCCATCTTTTTGCTTAACCTCATCTTTAATATGTACAATACACATTTCAATCTGCTGGCTAGAATTACGTGGCCATTAGCAGGGGTGATATTCAACAGCTACAGGCAGCCGCCAATGTATCTGGAGGATGATTGTAGACGATATGGCCACACTGTCCCGGCAGTGTGTCAGCTGCCAGTAACAACCCGGGCCTCTGGACCCCCTCCTCACCCGCAGTATCTGCTGCTTTCTCATGATATTTACAGGTTGTGTGTTAGTTGCTCAAGCGTGTCTGACTCTTTGCAACCCCATGGACTGTAGCCCGCCAGGCTCCTCTGTCCATGGGATTCGCCAAGCAAGAATACTGGAGTGGGTTGCCATTCGCTTCTCCAGGAGATCTTCCTGACCCAGGGACTGAACCCGGGCCTACTGCACTGCAGGCAGATTCTTTACCGTTTGAGCTACGGGAAAGTCCTCTGTACAGGCTGCGGTTGAGTAGGATCCTCGCTCCCTCCAGGAAGTCAGCAATGTCTCTGCGGTAAGCATGGCAGAGGGGAGTCATAAAGTGGACCCCGTTCCTCGCACCGTCGACGTGAGACTCTCCTCACTGCCTGGCGGGTGGGAGCGGCCACGGTGGGTCGGCCGCCAGGGCAAGGCGAGGGCAGCTCCTCGCCCGCACGCCCGGCCGGCATCGGTCCTGCGCGCCCTCCCTGCACGCGCGCCTCCGCTCGCCGTCCGGGCCGGCCGCCTCCTTCCCCGTCTCTTCCTCCCGCGGCTGCAGGGCTCCTGGCACCATGCGGCTCCTCCTCAGGTGCCCGCTGAACCCGCTGCTGCAGCCGCAGTCGGCGCGAAGTGCAGCTGCGAGGGAAGGAGGCCGAGAGCCGCGAAGGCCCGCCACCGCTTCTCAAGGCCCGGGCTGGATCCAGGGCCCGCCCAGACCCCGGGGCCCACTCCTGCGTCCCGCCGGCGACCCCCCGGGCGGGCCCGGCGCCCCCGCCTCCTCCCGCCGCAGGCTCTGGCCTCAGCCCCTGCTGCCCAGCCGTTCAGACTCGGAGGCCCCGCCCGTGTTTCTCTGCTCCCGGAGCCGAGGACCAAGTCGGAGCACCCTCTAGTGGTCAGGAGGAGTAAAATTCACAGTGCGCTCAACAGACCCTTCTTGTCTGTTGAATAAAACCTGTTAATAGTGTTTCCAAATGTGTGGTCACTCAGCACATGCAGAAATCGGTCAAAGAGAAGCATAAAGCTTCATGGGTGTCAGGCCGCTCTAGGGTCCCAATTAAAACGTTCTCCCGGCTGACCCACGTCCTCCTGTTCCCTGAAGTTATATCCTCTGTTGTACGCTTGGCAGGAGTGAAAGCGGTGTGTCTGTTTTAAGAGCAGACATATATCTTCGCAGTAGAAAGCTTCAGGAGTCTTTATTTCCAGGCTGAAAACAATTATTTTGTCCTTGTTTTTGTCACTTTAATGAGAAGCTGATGAGCATATTGAAACCTCTGACGTTAACCAGCAGCTTCAAATAGGATGGTGAGTGGCAATACAGCAAGATTTTACTAGAAAAATTTAGCCTAGAAATATTATACAAAAGCGACATTAAAAGCTACGTTGAAGAAGCTACTTTCAGGGGTGGGTAATTCTTCCAAAATGTTTAACATCTTTCTTTTCAGCTGCTTTCCAAATAATCCTTTGGGAGGATTCAAGCATTCAGCCCATTCAGTACAGTAAACTCTTCCACCCTTACTCATTCATTCCCACTGGCTGGTCTTTGGATTCACACTGCATCATGGGTGTTCTGCCTTCTGTCCATCCTTGTAGAGCTGTCACACAAGGAGGGTTAATTAACTGTGGGCAGACTGGGATAGGCCGTTCTCAAGATTAGTTGGGGGCCAGCACCAGGGCAGGGGAGACACAGGCAACTACATGTTGGAAAGGATTCTTCAGTGAGACGCTTGCAAGAGTAAAGCAGCTTGGAGCAGGCGGGGTTCAGAGCCAGAGCCGGCAGGCAGAGTGGTCAAAGCTTCAGGAAGGCATCACACCCCAGACAGAGGCATTGCCCACATGTGGGAGTGAGATGCAATCAGGGTCTTCAAGATCCCAAGCCTTGAAGATCCACGGTTATCAGGATGAGGCCCTGGCTCTGGGGAGTCAGGTAAGGATCAGATGTTCCCGAGCTCATTAAACAAATGTTCCTGGTGGCTGGCCTTTGTCCCCAGAGTTCAGCCCTCGCATCAGGACAGAGAAGGAAACAGACCCAAACCCCCACCCTCACAGAACTTTCATGCTGAAGGAGGAAGCCTAGAACACACAAGATAATAAATGAGTACAAGAAATTATGTGTTGGGGAGTGAAAAGCAGAAGGGAGCAGATCAAGCCAGAAGAGGGGCGTGGAGATTTTGCCTTGGGTGAAAGCTGAAATTTTAGTTTGGTGGCCGCTAGGGGCCCCTGAGAAGACGCTTTTGAGGTGGGATCTGAGCAAAGATTTCCTGTTATCAGACAGGGTGCAGGAAGGGGGCTGTAACCTGCCCCCAGCCCGCCACCCCACTCCCTGGGTGGAGGCTGAAATACTGGGACTGGGTTACAAGGTCAGTCAGACCAATAACACTGATGCTTAGTCACCTGAGGCTGAATTACCGCTGCTAAAATCCAGGCAGGGATGAGTTATTCATCTTTGTACCCACAGCATCAAGCACAGATATCCAATAAATGTTTATTGAGCTCAACCCTTAAATCTCCGAGAACATAGGGTGGGGCTGAGATAAATACAGCCCCGTGATTCCCAGGACAGCCTTTCTATCAGGAAGATACTTCCACAAACAATGCGATAATCTTTTTTATCCCTTTTCATGACTGTCTTCCTGATCTTCGAGGGCAGAGATTATATTTCAGCTTGTTCCCTGAGTGCCTGACGCTCTAAGAGGGAGGCAGGGATGAAATAGCACAGGTGAACGAACAGACCCTCCAGGGTGCTGACGGCCCCTAAAGATCCCAGTCCAGCCCAGTAGTGAGGGCAAGGTTTCTGTTTAACATGTCTGAGTTTTACATACTAAAATCGCATCTTGAAACTGAACTATGGTGATAGCTGTACACTTAAAACAAGCGGATTTGATGGTGCATAATTTATACCTAACGTTGTTTTAAAACGTTGAAGTAAGAGCCTATTTCAGACAGCTTTCGTGTGCTGTAAATAACCCCAAGAGGCATGTTGAACCAAACACATCATCATCCTTCCTAATCACTGTTTAATCCGAGTTGGCGTGGATGAAGTACTAGGGAAACGCATATATTGGTCTCCGCCCCTAGTTCCTAGCACAGGCTCCCAAGTGATACAAGCACCCGGAGCAGCTCGTGCTCTGACTTTTGGTCCCTGGTTCCTGACATCACGGTGACAGAAGTGTCTTTTGTTCTGATGAGGTGACGTTGGGTGAGCTCCTGGATGCGGACTGATCACCAGAAAGACCAGGACACAGTCAGAAGCTTAGAATTTTCAGCCCTACTCCTTATACCCCAAAGAACTTTGGGAGAGAGGCTGGAAATGCTGTTACTGATGGATCATGCCTGTGTGATGAATCCTCCCTATAATCACCAAAGCACAGGGTTCAGAGAGTTTTCTAGCAGTGAGCATGTGGGGAGGGGCGGGCCTGGAGGGGACGTGGACGCTCCGCCCCCTTCCCACATGCCTTGTCCCCTGCACGTCTTCCATTTGAATGTCCAACTGTCTCCTTCTCTGTATTCTTTTATGATAAACTGGTGAACAGTGAGTAAACGGTGTCCCTGAGTTCTGTGAGTTGCTCTAGCAAACGAATCAGACCCGAGGAGGAACCTCTGATTTGTAGCCACGGGGTCCTGGTTGGAAGCACAGGCAACAATCAGGACCTGCAGTTGGCGTCTGAAGTTGGGAAGGGGTGCAGGACTGAATCCCCTCACTTCCGGGGTCTGAGATCATCTCCAGGTAGACGTGTCAGAAGTGAGCCAAACTACAGAATGCTCAGCTGACGCCACAGAGAATTACTGTCTTGGAGGAAAAAGCCCACACGTTTGGCAACCAGAAGTGTCAGACATGAGGCGTTCTACATGAGAGGGAAGGAGAAACACCCAGGAAATCTGTTTCCTCTGAATTTGCAAATTTACTTTTCCCTTGTCTGATTCTCGCCCCCTTAGAGTATACATAGTCTTTTTAAAAGTGTAGAAAACAGTTTTCAAGTACATATAGTCTAAGATGCTGCTGCTGCTGCTAAGTTGCTTCAGTCGTGTCCGACTCTCTGCGACTCCATAGACGGCAGCCCACCAGGCTCCCCCGTCCCTGGGATTCTCCAGGTAAGAACACTGGAGTGGGCTGCCATTTCCTTCTCCAATGCGTGAAAGTGAAAAGTAAAAGTGAAGTCACTGAGTCACGTCCAACTCTCAGCGACTCCATGGACTGCAGCCTACCAGGCTCCTCCGTCCATGGGATTTTCCGGGCAAGAGTACTGGAGTGGGGTGCCATTGCCTTCTCCAATAGTCTAAGATAGTTTACTGTTAATGATTGTAAAGTTAGTGCACATTTCAGGACTGATTTTTATTTAGGGGCTCTACATAAACCAATCTCAACAGACTGATCACACCAGTAAGGTGTTCTCTGAGAGAGCTGCTGTTTCTGAAACAGTGTCTAATCTCTTACTTATGAAGAATCAGGTATAATCTGTGGACTACGAGGCCTCATCTGGAATGAAATAATTGAAGTATTCTAAAAACTCCAAAGGATTTCATAGGAACCATATCCAGACTGCTTTTCTAACAGTGGCAATGGGTTGAACAATGCCATCTTTTTGCTTAACCTCATCTTTAATATGTACAATACACATTTCAATCTGCTGGCTAGAATTACGTGGCCATTAGCAGGGGTGATATTCAACAGCTACAGGCAGCCGCCAATGTATCTGGAGGATGATTGTAGACGATATGGCCACACTGTCCCGGCAGTGTGTCAGCTGCCAGTAACAACCCGGGCCTCTGGACCCCCTCCTCACCCGCAGTATCTGCTGCTTTCTCATGATATTTACAGGTTGTGTGTTAGTTGCTCAAGCGTGTCTGACTCTTTGCAACCCCATGGACTGTAGCCCGCCAGGCTCCTCTGTCCATGGGATTCGCCAAGCAAGAATACTGGAGTGGGTTGCCATTCGCTTCTCCAGGAGATCTTCCTGACCCAGGGACTGAACCCGGGCCTACTGCACTGCAGGCAGATTCTTTACCGTTTGAGCTACGGGAAAGTCCTCTGTACAGGCTGCGGTTGAGTAGGATCCTCGCTCCCTCCAGGAAGTCAGCAATGTCTCTGCGGTAAGCATGGCAGAGGGGAGTCATAAAGTGGACCCCGTTCCTCGCACCGTCGACGTGAGACTCTCCTCACTGCCTGGCGGGTGGGAGCGGCCACGGTGGGTCGGCCGCCAGGGCAAGGCGAGGGCAGCTCCTCGCCCGCACGCCCGGCCGGCATCGGTCCTGCGCGCCCTCCCTGCACGCGCGCCTCCGCTCGCCGTCCGGGCCGGCCGCCTCCTTCCCCGTCTCTTCCTCCCGCGGCTGCAGGGCTCCTGGCACCATGCGGCTCCTCCTCAGGTGCCCGCTGAACCCGCTGCTGCAGCCGCAGTCGGCGCGAAGTGCAGCTGCGAGGGAAGGAGGCCGAGAGCCGCGAAGGCCCGCCACCGCTTCTCAAGGCCCGGGCTGGATCCAGGGCCCGCCCAGACCCCGGGGCCCACTCCTGCGTCCCGCCGGCGACCCCCCGGGCGGGCCCGGCGCCCCCGCCTCCTCCCGCCGCAGGCTCTGGCCTCAGCCCCTGCTGCCCAGCCGTTCAGACTCGGAGGCCCCGCCCGTGTTTCTCTGCTCCCGGAGCCGAGGACCAAGTCGGAGCACCCTCTAGTGGTCAGGAGGAGCGGAGGCGCCTCTGACGTCTCCCAAGGTCAGAGCTTTAGAGGTCAGGGCAGGAGGATGCCAAACAGGGCCTCCCTCAGGGCTTCCTCCCTCGCCTTGCTCCCGCGAACTTCCTCTGCTGTCACCTCCCTCTCCTCCCACGGGTGGGCTGTGCTGCAACGGTTGCTGGAGTAAAGCATCCCTGTGTCGTTGTTCCGTCGCCAAGTCGTGTCTAACACTGCGACGCTATGGACTAGCCCTCCAGGCTCCCCCATCCATGGGATTTTCCAGGCAAGAATTCTGGAGTGGGTTGCCAGGCCCTCCACCAATGGGATATTTCCGACCCAAGGGTCAAATCCACGTCTCTCATGTCTGCTGCATTGCCAGGCGGGTTCTTTACCACTAGCGCCACCTGGGAAGCTTGTCAGCAACCCCACCCTTCTGAAACTTTACAGAAGAAATGGAGACTCTACTGTCTTGATCCTTATCACGTACCCCTGCCTGACTGTGTAACTTTTTTCTGCTCACCAGGGAGGGGGCAAAGTTCTTGAGGTGCTAGCTAACTGTGTTTCCCCTTTGCCTGGCAAAGTGATAAAACCACTCTTTCTCCGTATTTCTGCTTGGCATTGGTGCACAGAGAGCCAAGATTTGGGCAATATTCTGACGGCCCCCCGCCCCCCTCCCCCCCTCAGCTCTGCCTCACAGTGTCCGAAGCAGTTTGACAGGGTCACATAATCACCTGTTTTAAAGTACGTCAAGGCTGTATATTGTCACCCTGATTATTTAACTTATATGCAGAGTACATCATGCGAGATGTCCAGGCTGGGTGAAGCACAAGCTAGAATCAAGATTGCTGGGAGAAATGTCAATAACCCCAGATATGCAGATGACACCATTCTTATGGCAGAAAGGGAAGAAGAACTAGAGAGCCTCTTGATTAAAGTGAAAGAGGAGAGTAAAAATGTTGGCTTAAAAGTCAACATTCAGAAAACGAAGATCATGGCATCTGGTCCCATCCCTTCATGGCAAATAGATGGGGAAACAATGGAAACAGTGACAGACTTTATTTTGGGGGACTCCAAAATCACTGCAGATGATGACTGCAGCCATGAAAGTAAAAGACACTTGCTCCCTGGAAGAAAAGTTATGACCAACCTAGACAGCATATTAAAAAGCAGAGACATTACTTTGCCAACAAAGGTCCGTCTAGTCAAAGCTATGGTTTTTCCAGTGGTCATATATGGATGTGAGAGTTGGACTATAAAGAAAGCTGAGCGCCGAAGAATTGATGGTTTTGAACTGTTGTGGAGAAGACTCTTGGGAGTCCCTTGGACTGCAAGGAGATCCAACCAGTCCATCCTAAAGAAAATCAGTCCTGAATATTCATTGGAAGGACTGATGCTGAAGCTGAAACTTCAATACTTTGGCCCCCTGATGAAAAGAACTGACTCATTGGAAAAGACCCTGATGTTGGGAAAGACTGAAGGCAGGAGGAGAAGGGGAAAAGAAAGGATGAGATGGTTGGATGGTATCACTGACTCGATGGACACGAGTTTGAGCAGGCCCCAGGAGTTGGTAATGGACAGGGAGACCTGGTGTGCTGCAGTCCATGGGGTCGCAGAGAGTCGGACACAACTGAGCGACTGAACTGAACTGAAGGGTGTTTACATTGCTGCTTCTCACTGTGACCCCCTGTCCCTTTAAAGCTCATTCAGATTTCTCCAACTAGACTCATTTTTACCTTCTGTGCATGAAACCTTGTGAAGCCCTCCAGGTACAATTCCTTTCCACATTCCCCTGTTTCCTGTTTATAGAAAACAGGCTTGCTTCCTTCAGCCTCCTACACCTTCCTGAGTTCCAAAAGGCTGATTCAGGAAGGAGGGAATGCTTAAGCAAAGGAGGAAGGATCCAGAAACAATGGAGCAACAGTGGGATCCGGGCTCCCCCAGAAGGCATGTACACAGCAACAGCCTTGAGCCTCCTGCGGGAGCTCAGGCCCCCACCCAGGGGAGGCTGGTGACCTCACGCCCAGCGCCAGGTGCCTGCCAATCACAAGAAAGTCAGGCACCCCACAGCCCTCACCCCAAGTTTTGCCTATAAGAACTTCTCTCCCCCATGCTCAGGGGTTTTGAGCATGAGCCATCCATTCTCCTTGCTTGACCCTGCAGTAAACCTTTTCTGCTCCAGACTCCGAGGTTTCGGTTTGTTTGGCCTCTGAGTCGGGCACGTGTACTTGGATTTGACAGCATGCACTCTGACGATAGTTCATGAGATTTTCACAGCAAGTATACATGGGGTGGTTTGTATTCCCTCCTCCAGTGGAGGGACAGGGAGGCCTGGCGCACTGCAGTCTGTGGGCTCACCAAGAGTCAGACACGACTCTGCGCCTGAACAGCAACAACTCTTGAGACTCAGGCTTCCCAGGTGGCGCTAGAGGTCAAGAACTTGCCTGCCAGGGCTGGAGATGTAAGGAAGGCAGGTTCTATCCCTGGGTTGGGAAGATCCCCTGGAGGGGGGCACGCAGCCCACTCCAGTACAGAGGAGCCTAACAGGCTACAGTCTGTGGGGTCGCCAATACAACCGAGGCTACTTAACACGCTCAACATCAGTAGGTCCCTCATCCGCCCCATCATACATACATGCCACAGCATCGTGAGGAACAGAGAGCCCGAGCGGTGCACACAGTCAGCACTTAATAAATGTTCAAAAATGACCCAACAGGAGTTTCTTTTGTTCCTTGCAGAGTCTCATGCCCCCTACATTCCCTGTCAGGGGATTTTCTCTATGTTGTTTCTTTACAAATCTGTTGCAACCCAATTATTTCAGTTCAGTCAGAGTGGGATTTAGGGTTATTTCCAAATCGATTTAAAAAAAAGAGATATTTGGCTGCGTGGGGCCTTAGCTGCAGGGCTGTGGTCTTCATGGCGCCGCTCAGGACCTTCAGCTGCGCAGCAGGGCCTTTAGCTCTGGCCGGTGACCTCTCGGTGGCAGCTCATGGGATAGAGCTCCCCAGGTCCTCTGCGGTCTCCTGTGAGTGTGAGAGTCGCTCAGGCGTGTTGACTCTTTGCGACCCCATGGACTATAGCCCACCAGACCCCTCTGTCCATGGGATTCTCCAGGCAAGAAAACTGGAGTGGGTAACCTATCCCTTCTCCAGGGGATCTTCCTAACCCAGGGATCGAACCCGGGTCTCCCGCGGTGCAGGCGAGTTCTTTGCCAGCTGAGCCCCAGGGGATGCCCTCTGGTTTCCTCTCAAGGTATCTGTGCTTCTTCCTGAGCCGCTGACCCTGAACACCACGCTCCTCACAACCTGTCCACAGTGATGGCTAGAAAGTCTTAAAACCATATTCATGAGCAACTTCCAGCAGCCGAATGTTTATCTTGGTTTTAATGTAATAAACTAAGTCCAGCTCCATTTTAACTTCCTAACTTTATTTTTCCTTTGCTTCATTAAAAAGACACTTATCTTCCTCCATTTGAGTCATCTTTTATGCTGCCTTAAATTCTTTTTTCAACAATAGAATGAAAATAACATAAATGAATAATCAAACATTGTCACTAGCTATCAGTACTTCTTATGCAATTTGTAGGGCTCAATAGTAAATGAAAACATGGGCCCCTGCCCCAGAATTATTAAGAATTTGAAATGGTGACAACAGAGCATTACAGCAAGCATTGCACTCTGCAGGGTGTGGGGCACAGGTCACGAGTCCCTGAAGCCAGCCGGGAAGCAGACACCTTTTATTTTACCATTTAGTAATGACATTTATGTTCACTTATCTCTCAAAGTTTGTTCAAGATCCATTTAAGGCCCAATTTGCATTGTGTACACAGGTGCATCGGAGGAGGCAGAAGCAGAGAGTTGAGAAAATTAAAGGTGTCCTTGGAGATTACATTTAACTAAAACTAATTATCCTATGAAATTATTCTCAGCCAGCTTCTTGGTTCACCTATCTCTGATTCATCTTCCCGTTTCCCCACAGGCTGATGCCACCGTGCTAGAGGAACGCCAACATTTGCTAGCTGGTAGTTGGATACATACAGAAGGTTGGGAAAGCACTTTGGGGTTTGATCTGAGGATGTCTGAAGCTGTAGATTCAGTTTGGTAGGCAGTCAGTTAAGGAGGAGAGGAAGACAGATTTAAGAGTCAAAGATATCTGAGATGCTGGAAACATTTGGGTGGAAAAAATCAGCAAGCAATTGGAGACGTGAGATTGATTCACTAAGGGTTGGTCTGGTTAGATTTTAAAGCAACCTAGGTGGAAACTGGTGGAGAAGGCGATGGCACCCCACTCCAGCACTCTTGCCTGGAAAATCCCATGGATGAGCCTGGTGGGCTGCAGTCCACGGGGTCGCCAAGAGTCGGACACGACTGAAGTGACTTAGCAGTAGCAGCAGCAGGTAGAAACTGATGTGAATGAGATCCCCAAGGACCTTCATAAAGAAAGAGAAGAGGTTCAAGGACCAAACCATGCAAAGTGTCCTTCAGGGCTTGGGTGAGAAAGAGGAGCCACACAGGTGCTTCCTCTGTGGACAGCAGCCCTCCTGACTCATCTCCCACCAGGTTCTGGCTCTCATCAAAGATGCAGACCACTGGCCCCGTCCCTATTTCCTGAATACAGTCTTGGCTATTCCAGCTCCTTGTCTGTCTCTGGAAATATTATTTTTCTTCTCCTCCATGCCCAGTTCTCTGCAAGGCCCATCTCAGATGCCCCGCCCCTTCATTGGAGCTTTGACCGTCCTCCCACGGGGACATGACCGCTCCTTTCTTTAACCCTCACTGCGCCTCTTTGCAAAACCCTACTGCACTGTAATAGTTGTGAATTGAGGTAACAAGTTAGTCCCAGGTTTAGCAGCTTAAAAAAATATATTATCCCCAATACTTCCTGGGGGTCAGGAATCCAGGAGTGGTTAAGTCAGGCAGTTCTGGTCCAGTTCCTCTCATGTGGTTGCAAGGTATTAGTGGGGGCTGAGAGGGGCCAAGATGGGGCCCCCACACACCAGGCTGGGGGTCCAGAGTGTATCAAAAAGGGTGGCATCCCTCACACTGGGTGGAAGACCCGACAGATGATCAACCAGACTTCTGACTCTCCTTCCCTGGGTGCCAACCACACCCCACTGCAGACACAGACGTTTTCGGCAGCTTCGTGGATGGTGCCCCATCCAGCTTCTGGAGATGAGTCCTGCCCCACACGCTTCTGCCCTCAAGGCCAGAGTTGCTCCAAGCTGTCAGGCTGCCCCACCCCGACTCTCCTGGCAAAGATGAAAGAAGGGAAGGGTACAGTAATGCCTCTACTCAGAGAAGCCAGTCCTCTGTCTCTGCTGTACAGCCTCCCTAACTGGCCTTGGTATGAAGCTGGCTTCTACCAAACCAAGTCAAAGGACCTTGATGTGAGCTTGATGAGACTCAAACTCACCGCAAGCTCTTAGAGGATGTGGGTCTCACAGGTCACACCTCTACACCTACCTCAGAGTGGGTCCTCCCTGAATGTTTAAAGGTCTGGCTTTTTTTCTTTTACTTTCTTTCTTTTTCTGTATATATATATATATATATTTTGGTCACACCAGGCGGCATGTGGGATCTCAGTTCTTTGACCAGGGATCGAAGCCTGGCAGCTCGCTGTCTTAACCACTGGAGCACCAGGGAAGCACTTTCTTTTTTTAATTACAGTTGATTTACAGTGTTGTGCTGGTTTCACCTGTGTACCCAAGTGATTTGCTCACTTGGGTATGTGCATCTATACTCTGTTTTTTCATTCTTTTGCTTCATAGTTTATTATAACATATCAAACATAGTTCCTCGTGCTATACAGGAAGCACGTGTAGTTTACAAAGGTTTGAATTTTTACAAAGTGAAGCGGGGCTCAGCCGTGAGATACTGGAGTCAGTTAGCGTCGCTGCTGCTTCGGGACATTTCTCAGTGCAGGTAAGGGCAAGCCAGGGCCACCTGGAAGGAGCGGCATTTTTGAGAGAAGTTTCCAAGGTTGGTGGGAGCTTCGGTGTGTCTCTCCACTGAGAAGGAAGGGGACACTGTAGAGCTAAGGAAGAAGCCTAGGAATTATTCATTTGACTGATGTATTTGCTTACGGTTGACTTAAAAACTGAATTTGTTTAAAATGTGAGTTCATGAGCATGCGTAGGACACAGGCATACGTCTGTGCACGTGTGTTCACCTGTACATGTGTGTATGCACGTGTGTGTACATGTATGTATGTATACGTGCACACACAAATAGCTGAATATGTAGTAAGAAAAAAGATCATTTCCATCAAAGCCAGGTAGCACAAATTGTATAGGTCATATTCTCTTACAACAACAATTAATGCAAATAAGAAAAAAGTTTAAATGAAAAATATTCCACTGACAACAAATACACTTCTTGTTCTGTTTCCATAAAAATACAACTGTTGAGAAGAGACAGAAATTTGAACCACACAAATTAAAACTTAAGATATTTCACCACAATTTTGCCCAAAAACAAACTCCAAAGTTTTAAAAGCTCTTACTGTTAGTCAAGAAACGTTGAAAGAGAAAATATAACCATTTGAATCTGGAAGCTAGAAAAAGATCATATAATATTTATAAGGAAGAAAAGGGAGAAAATAGGAGAGGCAGAAATCTATAAAAAGATTAGCAATTGGTCAACAAATACAAAAGCTTTATATTTGAGGAAAAACAAGCAAAATGGGTTACTTACAGATTAAATGAAGAAAAAATAGAATGGCACAAGTTTAGAAATGATAAAGTAAGCAACAATGCGGAAGGAAGCTTAAACAGATTAGCGTAGACTTGCACACCCAATTCTCTTACCATGTTCAACGCTACGCTAATGAATTTTAAATCTGGCAATTTGCTGAAAAAATGTATATTTCCAAGACTGATACCAGAGATAATATAATAGATTCAGGTAATAAAAATACAATAAACTGACAAAAACTATTAACTACTTCCTCCCAAAAGTTCCAGGACCAGATCATCTTACTAATAGATTCTTTCTCAAGGAATGGAAATTAATGTCCTCCATGATTTGTTTCAGAGCATGTAAAAAATGGAAATTACTCCATTTGTTTTATAATCTTTCCCTTCGCTTTCTTTTACCCCATCTTTCAGCATTTATTTATTTTATTGGTCTTTTACACTCAGTTAACCTCGTATTCTATCAAACTTGCTGCCTCACAAAAATTGTTTTAAAAGTCTTTTTGCGTCTGAGAAGCTTTTAATAGGCCGTGAAACATGTTTATAGATAAGAAGTAAACAGGAAGATGTTTTCTCATCCTTTCCTGAATCCAAACTTTCAATAATAAATATCCATAATATGGGTGGCACCTACCCTGCTTTTTAAGAAAAGCAAATGGTTTGTGAATATTATCCTGTCTTTTTGTATTTTAACGTTAATATGTAATTTGTTTGGGTTTGTTTAGTTTAGCTAATGTCCTTCCTTTTGAAAATCTCAAAAGGCAGATACTCAAAGGGCTATGCCAAAATCTGCACTTTCCAGTTCTTCCACTTGCACTGATTTTTTCCATGAATGTTGTGTCTTAGCAGTATTTTCCTGAATACCAACTGTTTAATAGTCTAGATCAGCTCTTAATAAACAAGTCAGAGTTATGAGCAAGCGAAGAAAACTTTTGACTCCAAGAAGATTGCCATCATGCTTGGCACACTTGTTGGAAAACTAAACAACCTGGAAGCTTCCGAAATGTTTCCCATTTGCAGAGCTGTGTTCACCAAGTTCAGGGGCAAAACTCGTGGGAGCAAAAGTGTGCGCCTGCCCTTCTCTGCTGTGCCTCTTCTGTGGGGGCTGCAGCAGGAGTATTTTCTCCCCCAGCCACAAAGATCTGAATCTCCCGGCAAGGAGAGGGGCACAGATTCACTGATGGCTCTCGTGGCTATCCAAGCGCGTCTAAAGTCGTTCATCTTCGAACTCCAGAGCACCTGGCCACAGATGGGTGTTCCCTTCCATGTGCCTCCTTCGAATCCCGTTCTTTCTCATGGACCTAACTGCATTCGCGTTAACACTCACGCACACACACACTTGTACACACTCACATACACTCCAGACGTTTGCTAGAAGGTACGGCTCCGCTTTTTGTTCCTTGGGGCCTCGCACGGTAAGTAGCTCACAGTTCACACTGAGCAAATGTTCATCCCAACTAAATCAAGTCGAGTAGAGCCGATGCAGCTGCAAGAGAAGACTGGAGCAAAGCGAGGGCGGCAGCAGAGGAGAGCGTCCTACTTCTGCCCGGGGGGGTGAGGAGAAGCCCGGACAGAGACGACACAAAGACGTGTTCTGAGGAGCTATGCCAGCCGTTTCAACACTGCAGTTTAACTGCACGAAGCAAACATTTAATTTCAGTAATAAATGCTCACATATTTTTTTTAACACAGCGTTTTAATCTTTGAAACCCTTCCAGGCACTAAATAATTGAATTTTCTAGATTACATTCTTCAAAATTCATGCACATTGATTTACTGTTCCCAGCAGAGCAGTTAAATGAAAATAGAAGCAAATTAAAGACAGCACAAAGCTCAGGACTCCCCTCCGCTTCATTCAGACCACCCACTTCCGAAGAGGTAGCTCCGAAGAGCAACAGAAGGCCCTGCTCTGTCTCAGAGAAGTAGGGGGCACTTGTGCCCACGTGGACAACAGCCTCACCTTCTGTGCCCAGGGAGATGGTCCAAGAAGACCTCACTCCCCTAGGCCGTACGTGCCAAGGGGCGGCCTCGGAGCTCAGCGTGGGCCGTTCTTCTTAGCACTTATTTCTACAGTCATTTCTTTCTTTCCCAGTAAATTGAAGAACTTCCAAGAATGATGCAGGCCTTTGAAGAACGCTGATCCCATGCAGCGAGGTCTCTTCCCTGGACTCTACCGGTGCTGCGGTCTATGCACTTGTGAACAGATGTTTAACGGGACTTTCCTCGTTGACATATACTGTGGGCAGCCCCAGGCTGAGAACAGCTGGAGAGCAATCCCTTCATCCATCTGTGGCTTAGGTGAGCAAGACTGGGAACAGGAAAGGGTAATCAGAGATAGTTTACCAAGTGGCGGAGGGAGGTCTTCCTCCCACTCCAGGCCGGAAGTGGGGGCCCCTGAGAGACCCCTGCACAGAGGCTGGGGGTCTTTAAGAAGATGGGGGGAGCTTCCCTGGTGGTCCAGTGACTTAGTCCTGAGCTCCCAATGCAGGGGGCTCAGACTCGATCCCTAGTCAGGGAGCTAGACGCCGTTCGCCACACAAAGACCAAAACTCTCCTGTGCCCCGCTGAGACCTGGGCAGCCAAAAAAGAATCAACTGACTTAAGAAAGAACAAGAAGAAGAAGATGGTGGGAGGGTTAGGAAAGGGCAAAGAAGGGAAGGGCCCAGCCCTTCGTGACTGTCCCTGAGCAGAGGGTGAGGCCAGAGGTGTGGAAGGAAGAAGCTGGTGGTTGAACAGGAGACTGAAGCTTTGAGTTAGACGAGAGGAGACATTTTAACTTTTGAAAAATGAGTCATCGCTTCCCAAGTGAGATGACTCTTGCAACTGAAAGCCACGAGACTTGCCCGTGGAGCTGAGAGAGCCGGACAGGGAGACATGGATATTGCCACATCCTGGTTAATCCACTGAGATCATCCCCGTCAGCAAACTGGCTACGCTGCCTTAAAGCACCACCTCACGTGTCCTGATGTGGCCAAATGAAGATGTTGCTACACGGCGATCCTGCCCATTGTTGTGATGACCCAGTTGGCTTAACTGCCTGGTATCCCAGTAAGTGCGCACACAGAAGGGTGACTGGCTAACCTGAGGTAGCGGCAGCTTTAGGCCTGTGTCCCCTTCCTCTCGGAATTTGCTCTCAGTAACACTGAATATTGAAATTTAGATCAAGCTGTCAGTAACTTGACATTACGACTTATCTGGATAATCAAAACCTGGCACATACTCAGCGTAACTGTTGTTTTAAAACACTTTTGGTTCTCCACTTGGAAACAGGCCAAGGGGCTAACCTCCATGCTTAATAAGGACAAAGCTTAGCTGGAGAAACACATTTCAGCCAAGCCTTCAAATGCCCTGAGCTTAAACTACTTTTTTTGCAAGTAGTTTTTTTTTTTTTGCAAGGACAGGATGCTTGAGTGACATATTCCAAACCCCTAAGTGATGGTGGAAATGGACTTGATTTTGAATCACTGAGACATAAAATGCTCGGGTCTCATTCAACACCTGTGAGGAACCGGGAAGGAGTTTCTTTCACTGTGAACTGCTTTCATTGTCACCTCTCGAAAGAGTCAGCAATCTGACCAAAAGAAAAAAACAAAAACTCTAAACTGATCAGGGGATGGCTACATAAATTAACTAATAAAGTCTGAAATGCTTTGTAATTGTATGATGATGACAGAGTGTACAAGAATAAAATGGCTCACAATTTGAATTCACAATCCCTACTTACTCCTTAAAGCCCTAGCATTTTAGAGATGAGATTATCTATTCACAAGGCTTCAGCCCAATTCATGTAAGAGGATTCTATTATAGGTAAACTGGAGATAAAATGAGAGTTTTAATATGATAACAGGTCAGTGGTTTTTGAATTGTTAATGTATAAAAGACCCCAGAGGCATATGCTGAATATATAGTCCGTGAAAGACAAAATTAAATAAATAAAAAGCAATTTACAAGCTGGAAAACATTTTTTAGTTCTCAGGGAGCGTTACAACACATGTCCTCTAGCATCCACCTTAACAGGGCTGAGCTGACGCCACAGTAAAGAAGCGAGTGAATTAATTTCTCTTCACAGGCCCAGAACCTGGGAGAGAATGGTCTGTGGGAAAACATTTCAGAATTGAAAACGTGAAACACAGGGCAGACACAGGATTCCTGGGGGCACAGAAGCTCCTTGGAATGCGATTCATCCTGGTGATGTCACGAAACCATGAAGATGGGATGTACTCACTTATGCATTCCTGCTTGCTGCACCTCACCCACTTCCGGAAGTGGGGTTTGTAGTGACCGTGAACATTCTGGGGAGGAGAGGGCATCTTCTCAGTCTGGATCAGGCAGTATTTTGAACATATGCATAGCTGCAAGACTGTCGTAATGAGTACGGTACCCACGCGAGATGTTACAGGCAGTTTCCCCTTTACCTGTTCAAGGATGACCTTGGCTATGTAATTAACTTGCTTGTTTTCTTGACCCTTGGACCATAGCTGCACATTGAGGCCGTTGACCTCTCACCCTGAAATGTCCATGTGAAAACGGCATCCAGAGCAGGGAGATGCCCCCTTATCGGTGTCGCGGCATAGACGCCTCTCCAGGTCACTCACTGCCTAGAGGCCTGAGGAACTCTGTCCCACTTCTAGTGGGTGGTTTAGAAACAAGAGACGCAGTGGTGGCTGAGGACGGGGGCAGGGGGAGGTGGGGGGGTTGCAAAACTTAGGAGAAATGGTCCTTATAGACTCTCCGATTCTCTGGTTTTCCAGCACCAACTGGGCATCCAACAATTCAATTCCATTCTGATAACCAGCTACCCAGAGTCAGTTCAGACCCCACAGGTGAAAGGGCTCGGTGCCACAACGCCCCTTTCCCTTCTAAGGCGGGCGGGACACCAGGCTGTTTGCACTTCTGATTTGGCTGCAAATTCTGGGTTCCCACACTTGGCTCTCAGCTTTGGCCATTTGCAAGAACAACTCACAGAACTCAGGGGAAATGCTGCACTTACCGTTACACTTCCTTATAGAGGGTGCAAGTGAACAGCCTGCTCGTGACGAGGGACACGGGGCGAGATCCAGAAGGCTCCTGAGCACACAATTGGAGTACACTACCCTCCTGGCACAGGGTGGCCTGGTGTGCTGCGATTCATGGGGTCGCAAAGAATCAGACACGACTGAGCGACTGAACTGAACTGAACTGAACCCTCCTGGCACACGGGTGGATAGATCCCAGAACTCCCCCATCTGGAGGTTTTTATGGAGGTTTCATTACACAGACATGATTGATTAAATCACTGGCCATCTGTGATGAATTCTAGCCCTTCTCCCCTTCTCAGAGGTTTAGGAGTGGGCCCCAAAGTGCCAACCTTCGAACAAAGACTTGATCTTTCTTGCCACCACCCCTCATCCTGAAGCTCACCGCCCCTAGGAGCTCACAAAAGGTCATCTCGTCTGCAAAAATTCAGGCTGAATTGTTGAAAGAAGCTCCTCAGGGATGAACAGAGATGCTCCTAGGCCTTCCTTAGTGGTCCAGGGGCTAAGACTCCACTTTCCAGTGCAGGGCCCAGGCTGGACCCCTGGTCAGGGAACTGGATCCCACCCGTGAAACCAAAGATTCTGCACGCTGCGACCAAGACCGGGCAGCCAAACCAGAACGAAAAGGCGATCCCATCACTCCTACACTCGGGAAATTCCAAGAGTTTCAGGGGCTCTGTCCAGGAATCTTGGACAAAGAAACAGATATTTACTTCTTTTTATGCCACCCAGGCGCTATAGCATTAAGCTTAGAAGGCTCTACGAGACCCCCCTCCAAACCAACTTTCCCGCAGTGACATACAGGGAGGCTCATTCCCTTCTCTCTTCCAGGAGGCCTGCAGCACATCTAGTGGCCATTTCAGCTTTACTGCATGAACACTTCCCATAGGCTAGCTGTGAATGTCGGCCGCTGCAGGGGTAGTGGACGTGACCTCAAGCTCGTCCATCCACGGGCTGACATTTGTATGGTACACTGAAGGGCTCTGGCCCTGCTCTACCCCATGCAATCCTGTTAACTATCCTACAAAGGAGGGCCCACTCTACAGATGAGGAAACTGAGGCTTGGACAAGTTAAGGAAGGCCAAGGCCACATGCTAGAGTGCTGTGGAGATGTGATTTGCACTCAGCTCTGTCTGACTCCAGAGTTCAAGTTCTTCACTCTGCACCACTCTGTCTCCAAATCATCAAAAGAAAGCAGACTGCTGTGGAAGAGACCACAGGCATGGGATTAACAGTCAGCAGCGACCCCAAATGATGTAAGAGAACACTGCAATACGATACAATACAATATAGCGATGGCCCTGATCCTGAGACCCTCACAGTGAGCATCTCGGATCCTCTGACTAGGCGTTTTCAGTTATTGGTGACATTACGGATGCAACTACAGAAAAATTTCATATATTCAAAACAAAATTTAAAAAATTATTTTTTAAATGTCTGGCCGTGCCATGCAGCGTGTTGGATACTCTTCAACCAGGACTGAACCTGCGCCCCTACTCTGGGAGCACAGATTCTTAACCATGGGGGCACCGGGGAAGTCCAAAACAAATTTTCTCCCCTTTTCATTATAATTTAATATTGTGTCCTTACATTTCTTACACTTCTTCTTGCTTTTCAAATTTTTTAACAGGTAAAGTTTCATTCAAAATAAAACTGAGCTGAACTTTACTTTTGCAGACAGTTTCCTAATAAATCAGGAGATTAAATTGTTGTATGAGATTTATATTCATTATTGGGCTCTGGAGTACTTTATTATTTCATTATTCTCAATTAAAATTCTGCATTGCTATTTTGACTATTTTTATTAAGTCCTATTTGCAAAACTTAATAAAAAGCAAAATATAGTTCCTAGCATATATAATACAGAGTGTAGAAATTAGAAATATTTATGCAGTAAACATTTACTTTTTTCTAAAATTTGCATAATCAATTTAGCAAGTTTCTGTTGTTTAATGCATGCATACAGAAAAATCTATTTTTTCATGGTGTAGTCAACATAATCCTTACAAAAAATGTGGTTAGGATGGTTATTTCCTAGGTAATGCTATCTTTTATAGTAAAAATATCACAACTTCTGAGACTGCACTAGGGCCCACTCTACAGATGAGGAAACTGAGGCTTGGACAAGTTAAGGAAGGCCAAGGCCACATGCTAGAGTGCTGTGGAGATGTGATTTGCACTCAGCTCTGTCTGACTCCAGAGTTCAAGTTCTTCACTCTGCACCACTCTGTCTCCAAATCATCAAAAGAAAGCAGACTGCTGTGGAAGAGACCACAGGCATGGGATTAACAGTCAGCAGCGACCCCAAATGATGTAAGAGAACACTGCAATACGATACAATACAATATAGCGATGGCCCTGATCCTGAGACCCTCACAGTGAGCATCTCGGATCCTCTGACTAGGCGTTTTCAGTTATTGGTGACATTACGGATGCAACTACAGAAAAATTTCATATATTCAAAACAAAATTTAAAAAATTATTTTTTAAATGTCTGGCCGTGCCATGCAGCGTGTTGGATACTCTTCAACCAGGACTGAACCTGCGCCCCTACTCTGGGAGCACAGATTCTTAACCATGGGGGCACCGGGGAAGTCCAAAACAAATTTTCTCCCCTTTTCATTATAATTTAATATTGTGTCCTTACATTTCTTACACTTCTTCTTGCTTTTCAAATTTTTTAACAGGTAAAGTTTCATTCAAAATAAAACTGAGCTGAACTTTACTTTTGCAGACAGTTTCCTAATAAATCAGGAGATTAAATTGTTGTATGAGATTTATATTCATTATTGGGCTCTGGAGTACTTTATTATTTCATTATTCTCAATTAAAATTCTGCATTGCTATTTTGACTATTTTTATTAAGTCCTATTTGCAAAACTTAATAAAAAGCAAAATATAGTTCCTAGCATATATAATACAGAGTGTAGAAATTAGAAATATTTATGCAGTAAACATTTACTTTTTTCTAAAATTTGCATAATCAATTTAGCAAGTTTCTGTTGTTTAATGCATGCATACAGAAAAATCTATTTTTTCATGGTGTAGTCAACATAATCCTTACAAAAAATGTGGTTAGGATGGTTATTTCCTAGGTAATGCTATCTTTTATAGTAAAAATATCACAACTTCTGAGACTGCACTAGTATTGGGATTTAAAAGTTATTTAACAATAAATGTCTAGGGACACCCCAAGTGTTCTTTCAGGCTATAAAGTGTTCAGTTGCTTCATAAGAACAAAGCAAATAGTCTTCTTTATGGAATATTTGCTAGATTAAAGGATTCCTTTTTCCTTACCTCAGTTTCATGTGAGATGTAAATCTCTGTTTTCAGCCAGGGAACCACACGGACATCAGTGGTCCATCCAGAACGGCTGGGCGTCTAAAGACTTGAGATACGCACAAATGCGCTGGCAGTCCCCTGAGAGGCTTCCCCATCCATCCCACCGCCACCCGCAAATCTGTGAGTCTGCTTGCTCTCAACAGTGTTTAGAAATTTCAATAGAAACTGATATAAAGTTGGACCCTATAGCAGACTCTACTAAAATGAAGTTGGGTTTTATAAAAATAGAAATAAAAATTAATATTAGTGGTTTAGCGGTGAAAGGAGACAGCAGCAAATTTTCCCGGGGAAGGCTGCCCGCAGGGCGCTGAGGAGGTGAGCTCAGCCAGGGAGCTCGCGTGGCGGCCGCCTGGGAGGGCTGATGCCACCCTCCTCGAATTATCGCAGGCCCTGGTTACAGGAAAATCTCCCGATTCAGGGGCAGCAGATCTGAAATTTGAGATGCTTCATGACATGTCACGTGTAAAGGCTGGGTCTGAGCAAGTCCATTATCCAGTCACCTCATCTCACAGATGGTGTCGATGAGAAGCTGGCCTTCCAGGCGGGGCCAGTGGAGAACCCGTCCGCCAGAAGACACAAGAGACGCACGCGGCCCCTGGGTTGGGAAGACCCCCTGGAGGAGGAGCGGCAGCCCGCTGCGATGTTTCGGCCAGGAGAATCCCAGGGACAGAGGAGCCTGGCGGGCTGTGGTCCACAGGGTTGCCAGAGTCAGACACGACTTAGAGACTAAACAAGAACCAACACAGATGAAGAAACGGAGGTTTGGAGAACTTGCAGGAACTGGAACACGGTCAGTGAACTGGTAAATGCTGGAAGGTGGGGATCAGACCTGGACCTGGAAACGTGTCCCTCTAAGTCCTGTTCATAAGACCACCTCGGGCCAACTGCATGCGGCAGGTCAGCCCGTGCCCTGGACACCCCAGAGGTGGGCAGCCTGGCAGTCGTGCCGGGCCCGTGGGAACGCAGCCGCGGCGAACAGTTGTCTAAGAGGGACTGCCAGGCGCGGGGAGGCTCGCACGCCGCCAGAGCACCAGGAACAATCTGGCCACACTGGCTCGCCCTCCACGAGCGCTCCTCCACAGCTCACGGCCCGGCCCGCTTGTTCTTCCTCACAGTAAACACACTGCGTGCCTTCAGAAACCTCGGCGGCCACTCGATCAATGAGACAGTGGCTTCACTCTAACAGACCTTATGGGGAAGTGGTGGTTGGCGCTGAAGATGCTTCAGTTCTTGCCTGAAAAAGTCAAGACACTTGCTTGTGGTTTGTAGACGCTAACTCTGCATGAAGTTAGGATTTTTCCTCTAAAGTATTAGAATCGCAGCTCAGAAGACCCAGGACAGTGACCACTAACTGGACCTTGTGAATTTTTTCTCATTTACCTGAAGGCTTGGAAATAAAAGCTCAGAAATGGGAGGCAGAGACAGAAGAGGATATTTCTGAAGCATGCTCCACGGAGGAGAGAGAGAGTTTGGTTCCGTGTTCTTCACAGTTGCATTTTAGGGGGCAAATGAGTGGTTTCAACAGGTACAGAGGCATGGGAATCACAAAAGCAGACATCGGAGGCATGAAAGCTCATGGAGTGGGTGACAGCCATGAGGTTAACGCAGCCAAAGCAGTGTGTGTGTGTGTGTGTGTGTGTGCGCGCGCGTGTGGGTGTTCACCCACATCCAGATGTGTACACACGTGGGGTCATCAGGCAGTGTTGGCTGATGGCACAAGAACGGTAATGGGAGCAGCTGAGCTCAGGCATTCACTGCAAAGGCTCACCCGACACGCTGTTTGGGAAGGAGCTGCTTAGAAGGCTGGTGGGGAAGAAGCCCTCAGACATAGATTAGTGCTGCATTTTAAACAGCCCCAGCCCTGGGGGGTAAGGGTAAGCTTTTCTATCTTAACTGAGGTTTAAATAAAGAGGCTAGTAGAGGCTTTTCCAGTTATGCTAATATCTGATGCCAATTATCATTACAGCCTTCGTTTTAAACCTGGTCTTTCTGCCCTTCTGCAGTCATCATTCATAACCTGACTCAAATATAGAGAAGCTTCACAGCTTTCATTGCCAAATACATATATATATATATATATATATTTCAATTTTTAAAGTTCTCCTATTACAAAATTAAGATCATTTTTATTGTGAATTTTTAATAGAAAAAGAATTTTCCCCTAAACATATCCACGTTATTAACTTCCACAGAGAGAATTTTGTGATATTCAGTGGTTATCTCTAGACTAGAGGTTGGTAGTTTCTATTTGATAGCAAATATTTTAAGCTTTGCAGGCCCTACGGTCTCCATCATACCAACTCAAAGGTTGTAGCAAGAAAACCTCCAGAAACAACATGCAAATGAGAGCGTGGTTGTGTTTCGATAAAATTTTATTTAGAAAACAAGGCAGAAGCAGATTTGGTCCCTGGGCTATTGATTGCTAACTCCTGCTCTAGACCGACAAAGTTTTCTCTACCATCAAGAAACGCTTAACCCATTTTTGTAACCGGTCAGTTTTTCCTGTCTTACTGTTCCATTTCCTCTGTGATGACCATCCGGATTAGCCTTGTTATGCGTATTTATGCAGTCATCACTTCCCCCGCTCCTGTATTAGTGCTGTGTAGCTTAGAAAGCACTCAGAAGAGGGGTTTCTTCTCGGTCCAGCGGTTAAGAATCCACCTGCCAATACGGGGGACACGGATTCAAACCTTGGTCTAGGAAGATCCCACATGCCGCAAAGCGGCGAAGCCGATGAGCCACAACCACCGAGCCCACGGCCACAGCTTCTGAAGCCCGCGCACCCCAGAGCCCTGCTCTGCACGGAGAAGCCGCCGCGGTGAGGAGCCCCCGGACCACGAGGAAGAGCAGCCCCCGCTCACTGCAATGAGAGAAAGTCTGCACAGCAATGAGCTCTGTGCAGAGTTCAAAAAATAATTAATCTTTAAAAAGAACGTTCAAAAGAAGTTTTTACCATTTTACTTTCATTTTTAACAAGACACTTACAGAGTTCTTTAGCTCATGAGAGTCTTTGTAGAAAGTGTGGATAGGCGTCCACACTCATGGCCTCCTATGGGGACAAGTCCACAGAGAGACGTCTGGCCAGCCTTGGCTTTGTATTTTAAGATTTTGTTAAAAGCTTGACTGGGAATTTTCTCTGCACTATTTAGTTAAAGGGACACAATCCCATTATTCTACTCTAAAAATATTCTTAATCAGGTAAGCCAAGAATATGGTAGCCATTTACCTTACAGAAGCAAGAGAATTCACGTCTCAGAATCAAAAATATCTGGCCCATTAGCTTGTAATAACCTGTAACAGAGTTTAATTTGCAGAAAATGTTGAGTCACCATGGTGCACACCTGAGCCTAACACAACACTGTGAATCAGCTACACTTCAATTTTTCTAAAAAGTGTCTCAGAGAGTGGCAGGCCCCAGTTATCTGTAGACCTCTCGAAGTAAAAGAAAATGAGCTGGGCATTTTATGGATGCGAACTTAGGTACAAGAGTGAGCCTTGCTCTAGGTGAGAAAAGAAATCTCAACGAACGACAGCTTTTAAACGTCTGAAAACTGAAAAATACTACACTCATTTTATTTTGGATTACTCTCAGGATTTCCACCAAGTACTTCCTTCCTGTCATATTTAAAATTTTTGGCTGGTTAATAATTATGGAAAAATATTTTAATCAAAAATTTTAAAATGCCCAAAAGCAATTCAAATCGCTCTTGCACTGTATATTGTGTATTTGACACATGCTATTGAATTATTCTCAGTGTGAGAGGTTTTTTTAACCTTTTATTTTTAAATTATTTTAGATTCACAGGGAGCCACCAGAGTTCTGTTGCCGGGACTTTTTTGGGCCATTGTCACTTGCTTCTTTAGACTACTCTGCTGTGTTGGTGGTGATTTTGCTACTTCATCTGGGACCACTGAACTTCAGCAAGACAAGATGCGTCAGAAATTTTAAAATTATCCCAACTCAAATGCACTGGGATACGCAGAAAAGACGCAGCTTCGCACATGACCATATGTGTCTCTAGCACTGCCTGCAGGCGCTGGCAGTCACACAGACTTGGTTTCAAGAAAGTCTCAGAAAATTATGAAGTTGCAGCAGAAGCAGTGGTCTTCATTCATTGCAACACAAAGCTCCACACACTTAAGAGAAATGTGTGGTCACGCAGGCACAGTGCTTGGGCTTGAAAGGGGCCTTGAAGCTTTCGGCTTCCTCTGCTTCGCAGTAAGCCCACCTCTGACCTTTGAAGTCACTTAGTTTAGGCCTCACATCAATCACGCGGCCCCAGTGGTTAGCCAGCCTCTCCGCAAACATCCCCTGTGACATTGAGCTTATTACCTCCCAAGGCAACCCAGTCCACTTTCAGACAGTGTTATTAGTCAGGGTTCTCCAGGGAACAGAGCCAGTGTATATGAAGAGATTTATCATGTATACTCGGCTCGCACAGCATGGAGGCCAAGAAGTCCTGTGATCTGCTGTCTGGACACTGGGGACCCCGGAGAGTGGTAGTGTGACTCCCTCTGAGTCTGAAGGCTAGGGACCCAGGAGGGCGGTGGTGTGATTCCCTCTGAGTCTGAAGGCTGGGGACCCAGGAGCAGGGTAGGAAGGATGACTCCACTCAACTGGAGAGTGTGAACCCGCCCTGCATCTGCCTTTCTGCTCGTTCCGGATTTGCAGTGGATTGGTTAATGCCCACTCACCTTGGT
The DNA here is from genome assembly GCA_006410535.1 of Litocranius walleri. NCBI lineage: Eukaryota > Metazoa > Chordata > Mammalia > Artiodactyla > Bovidae > Litocranius > Litocranius walleri. The sequence continues at coordinate 1,128,784 of SJYG01000387.1, read as the reverse complement.
TTGGGCGTCTCCTATACTTGGTCTACTGATTCAGATGTGAATCTCTTCCGCAGACACAGTCACAGACACACCCAGAAATAATGCTTAACCAAATATCTGGTACCCTGTGGCCCAAACAAGCTGACACATAAAATTACCATCACTGGCTTGAGTTATTATAGAATTCTTCCTTATGCCAAACTAAAACCCACTTCCTAATATCCATTAGCTAGAAGGTGATGGCACCCCACTCCAGTACTCTTGCCTGGAAAATTCCATGGATGGAGGAGCCTGGTGGGCTGCAGTCCATGGGGTCGCGAAGAGTCAGACACAACTGAGCGACTTCCCTTTCACTTTTCACTTTCATGCATTGGAGAAGGCAATGGCAACCCACTCCAGTGTTCTTGCCTGGAGAATCCCAGGAATGGGGGAGCCTGGTGGGCTGCCGTCTCTGGGGTCGCACAGAGTCGGACACGACTGAAGCGACTCAGCAGCTTAGCAACTTAGCAGTGGTCCTAAGTCTTCCCTTTGAACAATAACTCTAAATCATTCTTCCGCATGATGGTCATCCAAATATTTGACAGCTGTGTTTGTGTCATCCACTGTCTTAACTTGAGATTCCTACTGACTCAAAGAACCAGTTTGAACAAACTGTGGGATTTCGTGAAGGACAGGAAGGCCGGGCATGCTGAAATCCATGGGGTTACAAAGAGTCAGACACAACTTAGCGAATGAACAAGAGAGAAGCTGACCCTGTTACAAAAACTTGCTTAGGTGCAAACAGTTTATTTGGGACCTGCTCCTAGGAAACACCCTAAAGGAGCAGGGAGTGAAGCCAATGGAGTGTCTGTTATCAGGCTGCTTACCCTCTGGACGACCTGGGCTCATTCCTTCCGGGAGACTTTGGAAGTCAGGGGAGAAGCTGGGCCTCAGAGTTATCCCATCGAAAGGGGGAGGGAGCTAGGGATTTATACACTAACCCCGGGCAGTTATTACCTGAGGGCTGTTCTAGAGAGAGATTAGACTCCAGCTTCCAGAGAAAGCCCTTAAACAGGGCAATGCCTAGGCTGCCAGGTGGACCCCAGCCAGCCTGCCCTCCCCTACCGGCGGGGACATGGAAGCACGCTCTCCAGGCCATTCTGCCCTGCAGCCTCTGAGGGTTCTGCACACCACACAGCTAGGGTCTCTTCGTCCTGCTCCGTCAGGCGGTCTTGGTTTGGCCAATTTTTTTCTTCTTAGAACTGAACACAACACTCCCTGTATGGCCCCTCCCTCATTCACCCAATTCCTAGTCCCAGAAAGAAACATGCCCAACACAGAGTAGGCATCATCATTAATCGAAGATAGAAGGAAACATGATCAGGTTCAGGCACAGAAGCAGGTTAAGTAGCACCTAAGCAAATGCGATGACAGAGGAGTAGGCCTGCTGTGGTCCCGATCCAGTGTCCGCCGAGGCACTAGAACCGTCTCCAAGTAAGCCAACCGGGAAATGCTATTTCCTTTAAAAATTCCAGACAGATTCACTCTCTCCTAGTCCCCTATTGCTGGAAACGGTGTTCTTTAGTGCTCTGCTATATATGCAAAGAGAGTTCAGTCTAAGATTAAATTATGGGGAAGGCATGAAAATTGTTTATGCTGGACAATCAAATAGTAAGCTTTTTGCCGCAGAGTGACAGCATTCTTCCCGATGATTCACTGCCGCAGCAGTTTCAAAATATAGTCACACTTCTTTGCTACTCCTGTCTTCAGAAAGCGGGTCCTAATTTCCCTCCCCTTGAGTGTGGGTTGTACTTTGGTTCTAACGAAGAGAGTGGAAGCACCCAGAGGAGATTCCTGACGGTAGGTCCTAAAGCAATTTCTAGCTTCCTCGAGGTCACTCTTTTACGAAGATGAGGGAGCCATGTGCTAAAGACGAGAGAACAGTCCTCTGGAGTTTCTGCCTGGCAAGAACCTGAAGCCTCCAGCCACGAAGAGCAGTGGGAATGAGCCATCCTGAAAGCAGGCCATCCAGCCCAGGTCAGCCCTGCAGAGGACTGCAGCTCTGGCTGACTTCTCGGCAGAAACCTCATGAGAGGTTCTGACCAGATCCATGAGCTAAGCCACACCTGGGCTCCTGACTCTCAGAAACTGCTGCTGCTGCTGCTGCTACTGAGTCGCTTCAGTCGTGTCCAACTATGTGCAGCGCCACAGACCACAGCCCACCAGGCTCCCCCGCCCCTGGGATTGTCCAGGCAAGAACCCTGGAGTGGGCTGCCATTTCCTTCTCCAATGCATGGAAGTGAAAATGAAAGTGAAGTCTCTCAGTCGTGTCCAACTGCTCGCGACCCCATGGACTGCAGAAACTGTGACACCACGTATATCTGAATTTTCTTTTTTAAGCTACTGTGTTTTGGAGTGATTTGACTCACAGTAATAGATAACCAATACTTGGAATGCATACATGGCTAACCGGTCTTGTTAGATAATGAAAAATTATCAGCTTTTTAGCTAAAAGTGACAGGATTCTTGAACCAGGAACTTGAATACATGAACCGTGAACGTCCAGATGTTCAAGCTGGTTTTAGAAAAGGTAGAGGAACCAGAAATTAAATTGCCAACATCCACTATATCATCAAAAAAGCAAGAAAGTTCCAGAAAAAACATCTATTTCTGCTTTATTGACTATGTCAAAGCCTTTGACTGTGTGGATCACAACAAACTATGGAAAATTCTTCAAGAGATAGGAATACCAGACCACCTGACCTGCCTCTTGAGAAATCTGTATGCAGGTCAGGAAGCAACAGTTAGAACTGGACATGGAACAAAAGACTGGTTCCAAATAGGAGAAGGAGTATGTCAAGGCTGTATATTGTCACCCTGTTTATTTAACTTACATGCAGAGTACATCGTGAGAAACGCTGGGCTGGATGAAGCACAAGCTGGAATCAAGATTGCTGGGAGAAATATCAATAACCTCGCATATGCAGATGACACCACCCTTATGGCAGAAAGGGAAGAAGAACTAAAGAGCTTCTTGATGGAAGTGAAAGAGGAGAGTGAAAAAGCTGGCTTAAAACTCAACATTCAGAAAATGAAGATCATGGCATCTGGTCCCATCACTTGATGGCAAATGGATGGGGAAACAGTGGAAACAGTGTCAGACTTTATTTTGGGGGCTCCAAAATCACTGCAGATGGTGATTGCAACCATGAAATTAAAAGACACTTAACTCCTTGGAAGGAAAGTTATGAAAAAGCTAGACAGCATATTAAAAAGCAAGGACATTACTTTGCTAGCAAAGGTCCATCTAGTCAAGGCTATGGTTTTTCCAGTGGTCATGTATGGATGTGAGAGTTGGACTATAAAGAAAGCTGAGTGCCAAAGAATTGATGTTTTTGAGCTGTGGTGTTGTGGTGTTGAGAGTCCCTTGGACTGCAAGGAGATCCAACCAGTCCATCCTAAAGGAGATCATTCCTGGGTGTTCATTGGAAGGACTGATGTTGAAGCTGAACCTCCAATACTTTGGCCATCTGATGCGAAGAGCTGGCTTATTTGAAAAGACCCTGATACTGGGAAAGATTGAAGGCAGGAGGAGAAGGGGACAACAGAGGATAAGCTGGTTGGATGCATCACCAACTCAATGGACATGAGTTTGGGTGGACTCTGGGAGGGAGTGATGGACAAGGAGGCCTGATGTGGTGTGGTCCATGGGTCGCAAAGAGTCAGACACAACTGAGCGACTGAAATGAACTGAACTGACAGGATTCTTTCTTGTGATCCATTGTTATGAAATCTCCATTTTCTTCCAGTTCTTAATGAAATTCTAAATCATTTTTCAATAACTTTCCATTACCACTTCTTAAATTGCACGTTTTTGCCTATCTCACCTGCCTCCCCTCGAATCTCAGTAGCACAGATGCGACCTAAGATTCCCAAGCCGTGCTGTGTGTACAGTCACTAAGTCATGTCCAGCTCTTTCGTGACACCATGGACTGCAGCCCACCAGGCTCCTCTGTCCAGGGGATTCTCCAGGCAACACTGGAGAAGTTGCCATTTCCTTCTCCAGGAGATCTTCCCAACCCAGGGATCAAACCTGAGTCTCCTGCATTGCAGGCAGATTCTTTACCACCGAGCCACCTAGGAAGCCCCAGAGCTGCACTACCAGGACATAAATCCCATCAGTGGTTGACCTCTGCCACCTAAGGCGTACAGAATAATTTTCTTTCTTGGAGTGGAGCAGAATCAATGGGCATCAAAAAGGCTTTATTTCGATATGTTTCATTAATTATCTTTTTATCTTTCTTTTCCTCATCTCCTTCCCAATTTTATAATCTTAACATCTGAAACTCTCAATCTGATTTTGACCTGCTGGCCCATAAAAATGCCTTCCTGACGTTGGTGCCTTGTGAGCAAAACAATCAAACAACCCAGCCAGCCCATGGACTCTGGTCAATTAGGGTTTCAGCAGAGTATTTCTACATAAGGCAAGGGCTCCCTGTCCTTCCCCTCACCATGGGCAGTGATAAGACATAGATGGGGGCTGGGAGAAGAACCTGACTGTCCTCTGTGATCCTGCTTCTCTGACCAGAGCCAACAGGCTTCCCTCTGTGATGGGTTGATCTATTTCTGCTTTCTTGACTATGCCAAAGCCTTTGACTGTGTGGATCACAATAAACTGTGGAAAATTCTGAAAGAGATGGGAATACCAGACCACCTAACCTGCCTCTTGAGAAACCTATATGCAGGTCAGGAAACAACAGTTAAAACTGGACATGGAACAACAGACTGGTTCCAAATAGGAAAAGGAGTACATCAAGGCTGTATATTGTCACCCTGCTTATTTACCTTCTATGCAGAGTACATCATGAGAAACGCTGGACTGGAAGAAACACAAGCTGGAATCAAGATGGCTGGGAGAATATCAATAACCTCAGATATGCAGATGACACCACCCTTATGGCAGAAAGTGAAGAGGAGCTAAAAAGCCTCTTGATGAAAGTGAAAGAGGAGAGAGAAAAAGTTGGCTTAAAGCTCAATATTCAGAAAATGAAGATCGTGGCATCTGGTCCCATCACTTCATGGGAAATAGATGAGGAAACAGTGGAAACAGTGTCAGACTTCATTTTGGGGGGCTCCAAAATCACTGCAGATGGTGATTGCAACCATGAAATTAAAAGACACTTACTCCTTGGAAGAAAAGTTATGACCAACCTAGATAGCATATTCAAAAGCAGAGACATTACTTTGCCAACAAAGCTCTGTCTAGTCAAGGCTATGGTTTTTCCTGTGGTCATGTATGGATGTGAGAGTTGGACTGTGAAGAAGGCTGAGTGCCGAAGAATTGATGCTTTTGAACTGTGGTGTTGGAGAAGACTCTTGAGAGTTCCTTGGACTGAAAGGAGATCCAACCAGTCCATTCTGAAGGAGATCAGCCCTGGGATTTCTTTGGAAGGAATGATGCTAAAGCTGAAACTCCAGTACTTTGGCCACCTCATGGGAAGAGTTGACTCGTTGGAAAAGACTCTGATGCTAGGAGGGATTGGGGGCAGGAGGAGAAGGGGACGACCGAGGATGAGATGGCTGGATGGCATCACGGACTCGATGGATGCAAGTCTGAGTGCACTCCGGGAGTTGTTGATGGACAGGGAGGCCTGGTGTGCTGCGGTTCATGGGGTCGCAAAGAGTTGGACACGACTGAGCGACTGAACTGAACTGAACTCACCTTGTTTTTTTTTTCCCCCAAACAGCTGCAATTGCAAGTTATTTCTTGCCAAAACTTATTTTTCTCATACCTGTTCAAACATCTATGAGTGAGAAAAAGCTGATGAAAGCAAAAGGATACTCCACTGCCCTCAAATTATAGGTGACGAAAGAAATGAATTCATACTGATATCAGAATAGGATCAGGAATACTTTTTTTTCCTACAGTTATGTCAGAACTAGAGAGTGAAGTAGAATGCTGGTTGTGGGTATATTGCTCCATATTCTTTAAAAAAAAAGGTGTGCGTTGTTCGGAACTTCCAAGTCTATTAGAGCACGGCTCACCACAGCCACTGCACTGCAATTATCCTTCAAAAGAAACGCATGTTCTACCTGGTAATCAAAATTCTCAGGGTGAGTCAGTGAATTCACAAGTATCTCAGCTGGTGGGTTTGCACCTCTGATCTTAGCCACTCAGTTCAGGCAGTTCAGTCGCTCAGTCGTGTCCAGCTCTTTGCAACTCCAAGAATCGCAGCACGCCAGGCCTCCCTGTCCATCACCAACTCCCGGAGCTCACTCACACTCACGTCCATTGAGTCAGTGATGCCATCCAGCCATCTCATCCTCTGTCGTCCCCTTCTCCTCCTGCCCCCAGTCCCTCCCAGCATCAGGGTCTTTTCCAGTGAGTCAGCTCTTCGCATCAGGTGGCCCAAGCACTGGAGCTCCAGCTTCAGCGTCAGGCCTAATGAACACCCACACTCAGGTGCCCAGAAGTCCTGCCGCCACCATCCCAGAGCCCACTTTGAGTCTCTTCCATCTGTGTGCTTTTATCTTCGGATCTTTCTTACCTTCTCAATTCATACTTTAAGCTGAGATTTCATAAGCCAATCCAAATTGGTACATTTCAAAGGTTTATTCTAATCTCTTCCATTGTTCTGTAATTATGAGTTGGGTCCAAGCAATTCAGAATTGTGTGCCAACCCTGAAGTTATTCCAAATTGCTTATTTTGGGAATTAGTATTAGAAAGTCTGGCACACAGTAGGCATACAATAAATGTTTATGGAATCCTGGTGTATATATACATGTATTTTTTAAAATCTGACATGAAATCTACTTTCAATAGACGGTAGAAGCAAGATGCTCCTGGAGCATGACAGATGGACTCAAGGTGTCTCTGATAAGAGGGCGCACTGGACAGAATCCCTGGAAGAGGCACGTTCGCTCAGCTTCCTTATTATCATGTCATCTCCCACTCTTCACTGATTTTCTCTAACATCCAAAGACATTAGAATAAATTATAGAGCCTTACAGTTATTTAGTCCATGAGGATATAGAATTCAGGAATCTATCCAAGACTTGTCACTACCTGAGCTAGAAGGGCCTTTAAAATATACTTTGATGGACTCGAGTGCTAGTACGATAGATTGGCCCTAGGGGTTTTCTTTTGATAAAATGAAAGAGAAAGAAGAAGAGGGAGAAAAAAGGGGGAGAAGTGAGAGAGAAGGGGGTCATCTAACCCCCAAACTCAGCATATTCATATGAGCATATAAGACCAAAAAGATGCAATGTCAAAATTAAATTTGAAAAATTCCATCCTAATTTTATGGATGAGGAATCCTCTCCCCTGCCCCCATAAAATGAAGGCTTCCTATCTCTTTATTCTAGTGGGGAAAAAAAATGAGAAAGATTGATGAAAGCACCTCTCTTTCAAAAGTCCTCTCTTTCAGTTCAGAGCAAGGAAAATTAAAATACCAAGCAAGTTCATCCATCACGGCATGCCTCTTGTGTCCTTTCCATCTTTCTTCTACTTTCTGGATTACTAATTTCTCAGTCACCTTGTTTTCACTCCCTGTCTGATGGTGAGCATGTTTATAATACTTAATATTTGTTATATCCATAGATGCTGGTACTTTAGCACTTAGTATTTGCCATATACATAAGCACACAAAGAATTCATGAATATTAATTTTGTGTCCCAAGCTATTTCAGAAATGAGAGTAAGGAAAGAAAGGCTTAGAAAATCAAAAGGATGATTGCTATCTTGAGTGAAAACTTGAGGGCTTCATCTGGATGCGGGGCCCTTCAACACATTTCATCACCAGCTGCATGACTGTAGGCAAGAGTATCCGTCAGTGTAAATCAGGCTGTGCTGCGGCAACAAAGAGGCCCCCAAACCCCATGGATTATAACAATTCAGGTTTACTTCCCTGAATTCCCACATCCATCACAGGGTGGCCACAGCTTGGTGACAGGGCAAGGAGGGTGCACACGGTAGATAACACGCTGGCTCTAAAATCTCTCTCCCAGCAGTGGCCCCTGTCATCTCCACTCACAGTCTGGCGGCCAGAGCAAGTCCAGAGACTCGTCGGTGGGGCAGCACAGTCTCCTCACCAGGAGAGGCAGCAGGTCCTGTCAACGTGATGCAATCAACCCCAGTGAGAGACCCCACTTGCTCAGCTGTGAAAAGTTGGGTCTAAGGTGCCCCCTAGATAAAACTTATAATGTAGTAATTCAGAATACTCTTTGGCAATAAGGTAGGGCAGTATTGTCATTATTGTTCATATCTGCCCACTATACCAACACAATGATTCCTCATAAAAGCAACAGAAAAAGTTAGGAAAGCCTTCTTGCTCAGTCACGCTTAGCCCAGCTTTTCTGGAAGATGCTTCACCAATACAGGAGCCCCTCCCTTACCCAGTTTTACTTTCTGCGGTTTCAGTTACCTACAGGCAACTGGGGTCCAAAAATGTGAAAAGGAAAATCCCAGAAATAAACAAATTGTCGTTTTTAACTTGCACACCCTTCCAAGGAACTGACGAGAGCTCTGGTTGTCCCATTCTATCCTGCCCAGAGCAAGAATCATCCATTTGTCCAGCACGTCCCCCCATTAGATACGTAGTAGCCACCCCGATTATCAGAGGGACTGTTACAGTATCACACTTCTTGTGTTCCAGTAACTCTTACTTTACTCAAGAACAACCCCAAATCGCAACAGTAGGGACGCGGGCAGTTTGTTTCCTTTAAGTGAAAGGGTAAACATTCTCCACTTCATAATGAAAGAAAAAATCAGATGCTGAGGAGGCTAGGATCTACATTAAGAACGAATCCTGTATCAGTAAAATTGTGAAGAAAGAAAGAGAAACTCATGCCATGTTGCTGTCACAGCTCAGCCTGCAAAGGTTATGGCCACAGTGTGTGAGCAGTGCTCTGTTAAGTTGGGAAAGGTATTAAATCTGTACAATAAGATATTCTGAGAAAGAGAGAGCACATAATTTTATTATAATATATATTTACAACTGCTCCATTTTATTATTTGTTATTGTGCTTCTTACTGTGCCTAATTTATAAATTAAACTTTATCATAGGTAGGTATGCACGTATGTATAGGAAAAACAGTGTACATAGGGTTTGGTACTATCCCTGGTTCCAGGCATCCTCACGGGTGGGAGGTCTTGAAATGTATCTGCTGGGGATAAGGGGAGGATGGTGGTGTTCTTTCCAACCCCAATTCTACAGATACTCTTAACATAAAAGGGGTCAGCAAAGTGCCAGAATTCTGTGAAATCACTCTAGGCACGATTTTCTTTAAAATGTATCTGCTTCATTCAGTTCAGTTCAGTTCAGTCGCTCAGTCGTGTCTGACTCTTTGCGACCCCATGAACTGCAGCAGGCCAGGCCTCCCTGTCCATCACCATCTCCCGGAGTTCACTCATATTCACGGCCATTGAGTGGGTGATGCCGTCCAGCCATCTCATCCTCTGTTGTCTCCTTCTCCTGCCCCCAATCCCTCCCAGCATCAGAGTCTTTTCCAATGAGTCAACTCTTCGCATCAGGTGGCCAGAGTGTTGTAGTTTCAGCTTTAGCATCAGTCCTTCCAAAGAACACCCAGGACTGATCTTCTTTAGAATGGACTGGTTGGAGCTCCTTGCAGTCCAAGGGACTCTCAAGAGTCTCCTTCATAGTTATACTAAAATTTGAAAACACTAATCTAGGGACTCCTCGGTTGGTCTAGCGGTTAAGAATCCACCTTCCAGCGCAGGGGCCATGCTTAGCTTCTCAGTCGTGTCTGACGTCGTGATCCCATGGACCGTAGCCCCCCAGGCTCCTCTGTCCATGGGATTCTCCAGGCAAGAACACTGCAGTGGGTTGCTGTTCCCTCCTCCAGGGAATCTTCCCAACCCAGGGATTGAACCCAGGTTTCCCTGGCAGGCATTACAGGCAGATTCTTTACCATCTGAGCCACGAGGGAAGCCCATGAAGGGGACTCAGATTTAATTTCTGGTCTAAACTGGAAACTAAGATCCCACACATTTCAGGGCAACTGATCCCATGCAGCCCGAGCTCCTCCACAACCCAGCGCAGGCAAAATTTACACACACACACACACACACACACACTCTCTCTCTCTCTCTCTCTCTCTCTCTCTCACACACACACACACACACCACCAAGGCTGCTAAACTTCTCAGTGGAACTCTGCCCCTGAAGGTATTTTACCGAAAAGGCAGTCATGGAGCCCCATGCAGGCTTGGCCTGTGCAAGGAAAGCCCATGAGTTTCTGGTTCCCATTCAGTCTATAGTGAGAGAATCATATTCTTTACCTGATTATACCAAAATGGGAACCTGAGCCTAAATACGCACAATCCTTTTTTTAAAAAAATTCAAAACCAGGTGTTGGGAGAAGGAAAGGGACTAAAAGTTATTAAGTGATTTATATACTACAGGTTCAGAATGTCTTATTGGAAATCCTTGGAGTGTGATATGTTTCATAACTAAACTTTTCAGGTTTCAGGAAGGTAATAGAGTGCATATATCAGATATTTACACCATTAAGTTATATGAAACTGAACTCATAATTAAGTATTCTAGCATCAAATATGTTTCAAATATAAACACACATAAGCATAAAAAATAAAGACAACGAATAACTTTATGTGTGTTCAGAGCTGGTTTTTTTCCAAATGAGTTTTCTGTAAGCTTATGATAAAATCATGGGTGTTCAGAACTTTCAGAATTTGGAAATTGTAGATAAAAATTGGACGCTTTAATTTAACTTCACATTTCAGTTCAGTTCAGTTCAGTCACTCAGTCATCTTGCAACCCCATGAGCCGCAGCACACAAGGCCTCCCTGTCCATCACCAACTCCCGGAGTTTACTTAAACTCATATCCATCGAGTCAGTGATACTGAAGAACTTCTAGGTTAAAAATATATAAGAATATAGTAGTTTTGATGTTAGCAATACTAGACTTTTGAGTTAATGAATTTCTCTTTGTTATAAGTCGCTGTACTCGTCTTTCTCTGCTATAAATTGTTGTGTCCTTGCTATGTAAGAATGTAACTTTATCTAGTGCTTTCTGAGAGTGGCACTGGAAAACTTCTAGGTTAAAAGTTAAAAGGCAGAGTGTGCCTCATGGAAGATAGCTTGCTTTCCCCCTTATCTTAATGACTTATGACTTAGTTTCCACTGTGTAACAGACCTTCCTTCAAAAATGCATTTCCCTGTACCAGGCACCGCAGGGTGGTCAGTCAACTGTCTCAATCACCTGTAAACCGTCCCCATCAATCAAATGTCTCCTAGACCCCCTTATCACATTGTTCCCTACATTCCGATCTTGTTCCCAGTTGTCTTTGATCCCTCTGCATAAAAATCCCTCTCGGTTAGTGTCCGGGGTTCGCTCCTCCTGAGGAGACTGAACCCCGGCACGCCGGCCTGGCCTAATAAACCCTCTTGCCTGTTGCATCGAATTCTTGTCACTGTGGTCTTTGGGGCGATGCTTTCCCAGGAAAGGCCGTGAGGTCTTACAATGCATCCAACCAGCTCATCCTCTGTCGTCCCCTTCTCCTCCTGCCTTCAATCCTTCCCAGAATCAGGGTCTTTTCAAATGAGTCAGTTCTTCGCACGAGGTGGCCAAAGTATTGGAGTCTCAGTTTCAACATCAGTCCTTCCAATGAACACCCAGGACTGATCTCCTTTAGGATGGACTGGTTGGATCTCCTTTTAGTCCAAGGGACTCTCAAGAGTCGTCTTCTGCAACACCACATTTCAAAAGCATCAGTTCTTCGGCGCTCAGCTTTCTTTATACAGACTATAATCTGTATAGTCTCCCATCCATACATGACCCCTGGAAAAACCAGAGCCTGGACTAGACTAAACTTTGTTGGCAAAGTAATGTCTCTGGTTTTTAATATGCTGTCTAGGTTGGTCATAACTTTCCTTCCAAGGAGTAACAGTCTTTTAATTTCATGGCTGCAGCCACCACCTGCAGTGATTTTGGAGCCCAAGAAAATAAAGTCTGACACTGTTTCCACTGTTTCTCCATCTATTCACCATGAAGTGATGGGACCAGATGCCATGATCTTTGTTTTCTGAATGTTGAGCTTTAAGCCAACTTTTTCACTCTCCTCTTTCACTTTCATCAAGAAGTTCTTGATGAACTTTAGTTCTTCTTCCTTTTCTGCCATAAGGGTGGTGCCATCTACATATCTGAGGTTATTGATATTTCTCCCAGCAATCTTGATTCCAGCTTGTGCTTCTTCCAGCCCAGCGTTTCTCATGATGTACTCTGCACAGAAGTTAAATAAGCAGGGTGACAATACACAGCCTTGATGTACTCCTTTTCCTATTTGGAACCAGTCTGTTGTTTCATGTTCAGTTCTAACTCTTGCTTTTTGACCTGCATACAGATTTCTCAGGAGGCAAGTCAGGTGGTCTAGTATTCCCATCTTTTTCAGAATTTTCCAGAGTTTATTGTGATCCACACAGTCAAATATATTTCACATTTAATATATTCCTATTTAGTGACCTGTTCAGTTCAGTTCAGTCACTCGGTCGTGTCCGACTCTTCGCAGCACGCCAGGCCTCCCTGTCCATCACCATCTCTCGGAGTTCACTCAGACTCACGTCCATTGAGTCGGTGATGCCATCCAGCCATCTCATCCTCTGTCGTTCCCTTCTCCTCCTGCCCCCAATCCCTCCCAGCATCAGAATCCTTTCCAGTGAGTCAGCTCTCCGCATGAGGCGGCATACAGTGATCTGTAGCACGTTAAGTGGAGAAAAGCATGAATAGTATACTGCCTTTACCTTGGGTAGGGTAATGGATATTTGCTTATAATTTTTAAATTTACTTATACAGAAAAAAAGAAGAAGAAGAAGAAAATGTAAGCCAAAAGCTGAACGATGGAAGCACGGGGTCAGGATGGAGAACACAAGGATGAAAGCCAGGCTGCTCTGAATATACCTTGACTACAAAGAAATTTTTAATTTAAGAATGTGTAATCGTTAAAAGTCTTAAAATGAAGCAAATGAGTGGGTAGAGCAGAATCTGGCCGGCATCATAACCACACCAAGAAGGATTATTTCAGTGACTCAAAAACACAGAATTTAAATGAGCATCCTTTAGTAAAATGTAGCCTCAGTATGGCTTCCCAGGTGGTGCCAGCGGTAAGGAACCCTCGTGCCAGTGCAGGAGGTGCAGGTCCGATCCCTGGGTGGGACAGTGGGCGAGAAGGGAATGGCTGCCCGCTCCAGCGCTCTTGCCTGGAGAATCCCGTGCACAGAGGAGCCTGGCGGGCTACAGTCCATGGCGTCGCAGAGTCGGACATGACTGAGCGACGAGCACTTCACTTCAAAAATCAAACCTGATACTAACAAATATCTAAATAAACAACGTTCATGTCTCCCCCTTACTCAGAGCTAGAAATTGCACTAAGGGCTTGAGGAATAGTATCCTTTTAGTCCTCAGAACAGTCCTTCAAAGGATGAAGTTTTGCCACCTCTAAGGATGCTCACAGGGAGCTCAGGGAAAGGGATTAGGGTAGTCTCAAGGTCTGAATTAACCTCGACCGCCACACAGGATTAGAAGCCTGGACACTAGTGTGAGTCTCTAGATACGACTTGGTTCTGTCATCTGTGACTCCTGAGATCATCCTCAAGGAAAAAGAATCTCTGAATGTCAGTAACCTGCTCTCTCCGATCTCCTTCCAGCAAGGACTATCAAAAGCAAAAGTGAAGTCGCTCAGTCGTGTCTGACTCTTTGTGACCCCATGGACTATAGCCCACCAGGCTCCTCCATCCATGGGATTCTCCAGGCAAGAGTACTGGAGTGGGTTGCCATTTCCTTCTCCAGGGGATCTTCCCGATCCAGGGATCGAACCCAGGTCTCCCGCATTGTAGGCAGACGCCTTACCTTCTGAGCCACCAGGGAAGTCCTATCAAAAGCAAAGCACCCTATGATTCTGTTCTTTCTCTGAACCTAACATTCCCCACCAGGGATTGCAGAGCCTTTGTGTTAGCTTCTCACAATATACACACTATCTGGGAAAGCCAGTATACTCAGAACTCTTCCTGAATTTGCCTTTGGCGTTTCTGCAGGGAAAAAATCACAAGGACATAAAAACGCAACTAGGGAAACTGATCACTCTGCTCTCCTAATTCTTCTTGCCCCTGCCCGATGCCAGGTCCACTGTGTGGTGTTTGCCACTGTTTTTCTTCACACAAACATCAAATGTCCACCTGAACACAGCAGCTGTAGCCAACTCCAGCCTCCGTGCGGCAGAGTGAGCGCTGCTTTCTCCTCGGAGTTTTTCACCTGTCAGGCTGAATTTAGAAGGTTATCCATGTCTTAAAAGGGTTAGGGTGTTCTTGGATTCAATTTCCTTGTTGTAAACTTTAAACTGTCTCCTAGTTCTGGTGCACTAAATCCTGGGCCTGGAAAAAAAAAATTGCCCCTGATGTAAGTGTTAAAAAGAAATGTAGGTCTGGACTGTACATCACTGTTTAGGAGTCAGTACTTTCTCCCCTCCTCTTAGCCAGGAGGACAGAAATAGGACAGAAGCCATGATCTTAAGTGAGTTTAATCCTTCCAGTGAGACGACTGCCTTGCTCATCAGACACCAGATATGACAGCGTCGGAGGCCACGCTCAAAAGACCCTCATCACCTGTCACTTCCATTCCTGCTTCAAAATTAAACGCATGAGCAAATCTGTGAAAGTATTTGAAAAGTAAGATGTTTTCCTTGTTTGATGTACAAGTGTTATTGTAAATAATGCACTTAATCTATCATTTGTTATAAGTTTGACCCCTATTCCTCTGAGAGGTTTACTTCTTTTAACTGTAAGTGTCACAGTTCTTCCATTCATCCTTTAAAAGCCATCTAGTTCATCTTTCCATCTTTTGTGATTAATTTCCCCACCAACACACACACACACACGTTTCTTTGGTCTACAGACCTTAAGAGCAAATATATCATTTAGGCTCGATCACTTAGTGGCAAGTTGCTTCTGCACACATTTATTACTTCTATTCACAATTAGTGATGATTAACTAGATTGGAAACTCTCCAAGGGCAGAAGTTGTTTTCTCTATTATTTTATCTTCTAGTGCAGAGCCTGGCTCTGAATAAATGATCAGTTAACACACAGCAATTAATGATTTGGGCCAGTGTCAAATGTACGGAGATGATGGTTTAATTATAATCACCCGAAATGACAACACTCATACCACCTCTAAGTCCTGTCTCTACTGGCTAACTTCTTCCAGAAAATGCTTATGAATTTTGCATAATACTGCTGGCATCCTGACATTACTGTTGCATGAGATTTATAATTTTACAAACCATTTGTCACTGAAACAATGTGGAAGATAAAAGTAATTTCAGTAATACATTGGAAATATTCTGCTGTTGAAATGTTTGTACATACATCATACAAAATGAGGAGAGACATGTTTTAGAAATGTTCTAGGCTGGTGACAAGATTGGACAAAGCAGGGCCACCATGCCCTGGGCAAGGATGCCAATAACTTGCAATGCGCCAATTTTCTCGGGCTCCAATTAAAGGTTAACTGGGGCTCAAAGGAAACAAAGGGACCTGCTTACCTCTTCCTCTCAGCTTCTCTGGGGGGACTGGGCTGAGGACTAGTCACCAGCCGAGAACACCTGCGCCCCACCCAGCCCTCTTGCTATGTGATAATCTGTTAGAACAAGAGAGACACACTAACTCCAGGAGCCAGAACTCACGACGGCGGAGTGGGGCACGGCCCTGCTGCCAGTGTCCCATCGCAGCCGGCACCTGACTGTCCTCATTCACTCTTTCATCCGCTCACTCTCAGCGAACGTGCCCTGCCTGTGGCCGGGCACCGCTCACGCTCTTGATGCCCACACAGTGGTGGAGACGGGACAGGCACCGAAACAAGCACCACGACAAGCGCCAGGGGAGCCCTCCTTCCTGAGCCCAGGCCACGGTCTCTAACGCAAGTTTAGAAACTCCAAAAATGCTTTCGCATGAAGCATTTATGTTCCCAAAATTCAGGCGCTCATTCCTCTTCCCTTCAAAAACTTGGAGATAAAATCCAATAATAGAGCATTGCCTGAAGTGCACTCCCAGGACCACGAGGTCCGCAGGATGATAATGGCTGCCACCCAAAGGGAAAAAAAAAGAGGCTAATTCCTGATCAGTGACGTCTAGAAACTGCTGACTTACTTGATGTCGGATTTTTTTTTTGTTAAAGATCCTTTAAAATGTCAATACTCTTTATGAGTCACTAGGAGAAGGCAATGGAACCCACTCCAGTGCTCTTGCCTGAAAAATCCCATGGACGGAGGAGAGTGGAAGGCGGGAGTCCATGGGGTCACTAAGAGTCGGACTCGACTGAGCAACTTCACTTTGACTTTTCACTTTCATGAACTGGAGAAGGAAATGGCAACCCACTCCAGTGTTCTTGCCTGGAGAATCCCAGGGACGGTGGAGCCTGGTGGGCTGCCGTCTGGGTTGCACAGAGTCGGACATGACTAATGCGACTTAGCAGCAGCAGCAGCAGGAAAGGATAATATTCCCCAGAGTTAGACAGATGGCGATTTCTTTTCTCAGTGGCATTGTTCTCATTGTACATACTTCAAGATTGTTGTCGAGCTTCCCCTAGGCCCATTCTTTCCATGAGGCTTCCCAGGCGGCTTGATGGAGATAGAATCCGCCTGCCAATGCAGGAGACAGGGGTTTGATCCCTGAGTCAGGAGGATCCCTGGAGGAGGAAATGGCAACCCACTCCAGTATTCTTGCCTGGAAAATCCCACGGACAGAGGAGCCTGGCGAGCTACAGTCCATGGGGTCACGAAGAGTCAGACACGACTGAGCAACTCAGCAGACAACATACACATTCTTTCCATATCCTCTTCCAGGAGGAAGATAACAGCTGAATATCAGCACAGTACAGAGGGGATTATCAAAATATGTTTATCTCCGTGGTCAAATGTTAAGGTCCTCCAGGAGGGTATAAATGCATTTCAGATAACCAGGACGTCCTCCTGTACAGCACAGGGCCTCTGCTTAGTGTTGTGTGATGGTCTGGATGGGAGGGGAGTCTGGGGTTGAATGAGTACATGTGTGAGTATGGCTGAGTCCCTTTGCTGTCTGCCTGGAACCATCACATTGTTAATCACCTATACTCCAATACAAAATTAAGAGGTTTTTTTTTTTTTAAGGATATAAATTCATTTCAAAGATCAAGAAATGATGAATGGTGGATTTTTTCAATGCTTTCTTCCTAGTTCTAATACATGTAGACAAACTACTTTTCCCATCTCCTAGGACTGTTCTCTGTACTGACCTTAGAGGGCTCTACTTTAAGTTTACAAATTGGAATACAAGCTTGGTTTCCTGTTTCTCTAGCAGAATTTGGAAAATATGTTGATGCAGCTTAAAAAGCATCCACAATAAGGCAGACGCTTAGGTGGACTAGCTTTCGGTAGATCAAAGCAGCCTCTGCAAAACTCGGTGCTATAGATGTGAGTTCTTAGCCGAGCTTACAACCTACCCGGATGCAAGCCTGCCCCAGATGAACTAAATCAGAGTCTCTGGCGGTGAGGCCTGAGGATTGTTATTTTTTAAAACTCCCCGCAGACACTGAGAACAGACCTGTGGACACAGCGCGGGAGGAGAGGCTGGGACGAGTGGAGAGCGGGCCGCTGAAACGTGGCCGTGGCCGTGCGGGCGACACACAGCCGGTGCGCGTGCGCCGAGCGGCGCGGGGCGCTCGGTCGCGGGTGGGCCCGTGGCGGCGGGCAGGGTGGGGCTGGCGGGGGCTCAGGAGGGAGGCACGCGCACGCCTGTGGCTGGTCCATGTCGGTGCAGGGCGGGAGCCAACACGCGGCTGTGAAGCAGCTATCCTCCAGGTGAAGCGAGGCGCAGCGATCCCGGCGCCGCTCGCGCCCAGTGCCCAGTGCCCAGTGCCCAGTGCCCAGCCGGGGCTGAGGCGCGCCGCCCGGAGGCCGGCTGCGGTCCCCACCGCGCGGCCGCCCCGCCGCACTCGCAGGACTGGCTGGTCTGCGCAGCGCTCGCCGCGTTAAGTTAACCCGCTCGAGCTGCCGTGACAGAGCACGACGGGCTGGCGGTTAGGCACAGAAGCGTAGCGTCTCGCGGTTCCGGAGGCTGGACGTCCGCGCTCAGGTGCTCGCGGGCGGGCTTCTCCCGAGGCCCCGGGTCTGCGGGGCTTGCACACGCGCGCCTCCCCGCGTGCACACGCGCGCCTCCCCGCGTGCACACGCGCGCCTCCCCGCGCCCCCGCCTCCACCAGCCAGGTGGGATCGGCGCCAAACCGACTCCTGGTTTAAGCGAGCCGCCTCTCCAGAGGCCTTCAAAATACAGCCGCGTCCTGCGGTGCCGGGGGCTGGAGTTTCAGCCCGTGAATCTGCGGGGAGACGCAAGTCAGCTCATAACAGGTGCCAGGAGACCCCAGAGACTCCAGGAAGCCCTGCACACCGCCACACCCACGAAACGGACACTGTCTCCTGCTCTGTCAGTGCAGCGCGGCGTCACGCACAGAAGAAAACCGGCGTCCTTTGAAATAAACCACCAGAGTCGCCCTGCCTAGTTACGGCCCCCAAGATGTTAAAATTTTGAACACATCCCACAAACCGTTTAAAAAAAAAAAGGAGAGGATGAGGAAATGCTTTATTTATGACTTTTGTAATTGTGTTTATAGGCTTAACATTTAAGTGATTATAAAGATCATATAAAATATTATTGAACAGACAAATAACAACAACTAATATACATAAACAGGCTCCCCAGGCGGCGTGAGTGGTGAAGAACTTGCCTGCCAATGCGGGAGACATAGAGACATGAGTTCAGTCCCTGGGTCAGGAAGCTCCCCTGCAGGGCATGATAGGCACAAATATTAAACTAACACAAACCAGCTATCTGTATCTGATCATCGTGTTAAGCTTGTAGGATCTTTCCACTAAACAGCTGTGGATTTTGCTGGGCACGATTCATGCTTTTGAACTGTGGTGTTGGAGAAGACTCTTGAGAGTCCCTTGGACTGCAAGGAGATCCAACCAGTCCATTCTGAAAGAGATCAGCCCTGGGATTTCTTTGGAAGGACTGATGCTGAAGCTGAAACTCCAGTACTTTGGCCACCTCATGGGAAGAGTTGACTCATTGGAAAAGACTCTGATGCTGGGAAAGATAGAAGGCAGGGGAAGAAGGGGATGACCGAGGATGAGATGGCTGGATGGCATCACGGACTCAATGGACGTGAGTCTGAGTGAACTCCGGGAGATGGTGATGGACAGGGAGGCCTGGCGTGCTGCGATTCATGGGGTCGCAAAGAGTCGGACACGACTGAGCGACTGAACTGAACTGAACTGGTGGCTCAGAGGTTAAAGTGTCTGTCTGGAATGCGGGAGACCTCGGTTCGATCCCTGGATGGGGACGATCCCCTGGAGAAGGAAATGGCAACCCGCTCCAGTACTCCTGCTGGGAGAATCTCACGGAGGGAAGGGCCTGGTGGGCTACAGTCCATGGGGTCGCAAAGAGTGTCGGGCACGACTGAGCGACGCCACTCACTTCACTTCAGTACTCGTGCAGCCTGACACCTTGCGCTCTGAGAGAAGGAAAATGCTGCTATTGCCCATGTGCTTTTGTGTCTGCGTCGCGTTTGCAGCTCTGGAGGCGCCATCAGGAGGTTTATCTGAGGAAGGGCTTCACCTGCCAGAGCTTGATTGTTCACAGATTCTCTGCAAAACCCACTCACCTCACGTACTATGCGAATCAAGAAGCGTCTTCTTTCACTTACAGAATGAACCCCTGGAGCAAGAGGGCTATACTATACCTGCCTTTTTCCTTCCTAACTCTCTGCTCTTCTGGCTGTATCTTTGTGTTTCTGAATCAAGTCTGGTACCAGGTGTGGTTTGAGCTCAGGCAGTAATTTATTCCTTGTTAATGACTGAAAAGTCAGGAATCTAGGTTTATGGTGATCTCCATCAAGTGATGAATAATGGAGACTCTGGTTTATGTGTCATCTCTGTCTGTTTGACTTGGGAATGCTGATATCTTTGATTGCTGAAACGCTAATACAAACATTTTATACCACGAGGAGAGAGGTGTTCTTAGAAATATCCTAGGCTGGAGACAAGTTTGAATATAGAAAGCAGTACCATGAGGCCCTAAAGGATGAGTTTTCTTGGGCCCCAATTGAAGATTAACTGAGGCCCAAAGAGGACCTACTCACCTTCCCCCAGAGTCTCTGGGTGAGCTGGGGTTATGGCTGGTCGTGAGGCAGAAGCACCTCCCATCAGTGAGGTCACACCAGTCAGTTCAGTCGCTCAGTCATGTCCGACTCTGCGACCCCATGGACTGCAGCACGCCAGGCCTCCCTGTCCATCACCAACTCCCAGAGTTTACCCAAACTCATGTCCATCGAGTCGGTGATGGCATCCAGCCATCTCATCCTCTGTCGTCCCCTTCTCCTCTTGCCTTCACCCTTTCCCGGCATCAGGGTCAGCTCTTCGCATGATTCTGCGCAGAGATCGCGTCACTCAGGAAGATTCTCTGTGCTTTCTGGAGAAGCACACAGCCTTCGGGATGCACGGTGGCTGGAGCCACGAGCTTCTCTTGTTTATTTTTATCTCTGGCTGAGGTTGTAAAACTGAAGCTACGGTTCTTCTTGTGTGTGAATTTTTTTTCCTTTTTGCTTCCTTGCGAAAGGAGGATGAGATGTTTTGTCTCCGTGCTCTGTATCTGTGGCCGCCCCATGCCTCTCTTCCCCTACTCTTAATTTTCTTTTCTTGCCCCCACCCACAGAATTTTTTGGAAATTAATTGGTTGTAAATATCTTTCATCTATTGAAATGATTGTGCATGTGATAAATAACGAGTCAGATAAAGGAGAGAAAAATTAGCAACAGTACAAAGTTACTCGTGTTTATGAGAGCACTTTGCTTCACTGACATACACAAGCAGTCATATGAATTCAAAATAATACTTTTTTAAAGGTTTAAAATAAATTTGAAAGGAGGAAAATCTGAAATAAATAAATTCCAGAAAGGAGGAAAATCAAATGTTAATGCTTTCAACTTTGGCTCTTTAAGAAAGGTGAGGTGAGATGAAGTCACTCAGTTGTGTCCGACTCTTTGCGATCCTGTGGACTGTAACCTACTAGGCTTCTCTGTCCATGGGATTCTCCAGGCAAGAATATGGAGTGGATTGCCATTTCCTTCTCCAGGGGATCTTCCTGACCCAGGGATCGAACCCGGGTCTCTCACATTGGAGGCAGACGCTTTAACCTCTGAGCCACCAGGGAAGCAAGCTTGGTGAATATATTCCTCAGAGCAATAAAAATGTTTCACTCTTGGATAAACTAACGGCCTTGATTACTGGTTATAAGATAAAAAGCAAAAGAATGCTAAGTTACTTCAAACACAATTTAAAATTTTTTCAATATTAGGTTTATAACTACAAATGTTCATAAAATATAAACCTTTTGAAAAGTTTGTCTTGTTCAAGGTGAGAATTTTAATTCAAAGCAATGAATTATGTTTCTCCCTGATTTTAACACAATACAGAAAGCAATATTATAAATTATACAAAAACTTGGATTTATCATGGAAGGCTTAATCAATCTGCTTTAAAATTTCATGACTCACAGAAATTTGCATTATTACAAAAATGTAAAACTATTTGTCCAACTATGGACGTGAGTCTGAGTGAACTCCGAGAGATGGTAATGAACAGGGAGGCCTGGCGTGCTGCGATTCATGGGGTCGCAAAGAGTCGGACACGACTGAGCAACTGAACCGAACTGAACTGAAAGTATAACTAATGTCATATTAAAGGTCTTGTTACATGTTTATGACTATATGTCATATTCATACAAAATCAGGTAAATACACGAAATCAAAACTGTTTATTTATTTGGGTGTCTGGGGTCTTAGTTGCAGCACGTGGGATCTAGTTCCCCGGCCAGGGATGGAACCCAGGCCCCTGCATTGGGAGCAGGGAGTTTTAGCCACTGAACCAGGGAAGTCCCCCAGATTCCTAATTTTTAAATTGAGGTGAAATTCACGTGACATTAAATTAGCCATTTTGAAGTGTCCAGCTCCGCGGCATGTAGTATATTCGTACCGGTGTACAATCACTGCCTCTGCCTAGATCCAAAGCCAGATGGGGCTGTCCTCAGCCCAGAAGGAGACCTCGGGCCACTCAGCAGTCGCTCCCTGTCCCCCCATCCCCTCGGCAGCTCCCAAGCTGCTCTCTGTATCTGTGGACTCGCCTGCTCCGGATACTTCATATGAACGGAAGCAGACAGTGTGCAGCCTATTGTGCCTCTTCCACGGAGCATAATGCTTTCACGGTCCATCCACGCTGGAGCCTGCGCCAGCACTTCGTTTTAATAGCTGAATAATATTTCGCTGTAGTTATGTATAGCACATTTCCTCTGTCATCCATTCATTCACGGGGGACATTTGGGTTGCTTCCACCATTTAACTATTGTGACTAGCACTACTATAAATTTTCATGTACAAGTATTTATCTGATACCTGTTTTCAGTTTTTTTAAGTATATATCCAGAAACAGAATTGCTGGGTCTTATAGTTATTCTACATTTAACTTTGTCAGGAACAATCAAATTGCTTTCCAAGTGGCCATTCCATCCTACCAATTAACTTTAAGACTTTGAATTATTAGTAAGTCAAGCTATTAGTATATATTAATATGTTGCACACCTGAAAATTCTAGTTTTACTATACTCTTGTCATAAGCTAGCTGGTTAGAATGAATGTAAAAACCTACTACTTTAAGAATTTTTTAAAGATGTCTTTGATTGTAGAGAGGTATATATGTAAGATAATGGATGTATTTTGTTTTGCTTTAAATAAAATTGGTTTTGCCAGAATATGAAAGAAGGTAATAGAAGGCAATTTGAGGATATACCACAAATACAGAAAGAAGAAAAAACTAAGCTCAAGACCCTGGGCTTATAATGCCTGCACATAGTGAATTTGAAATAAGCAAAGAAATGCATTTAAAATGTTTGCAAAGTTGACTTGGTGATAATCGATTTATTCATAAGGTGGAAAGAGGCTTGTGCATAATTTACTACAAATTGCTACATAAATGGTAATCAAAAAGGTAAAATAAGAATTTGGGTCTCCTGTTAAAATGGTAAACTGATCTTGAGCATAGAGAGAGGTTCTAACAAAAACAAAGGGAAGAGTGAGAGTGTGGCCCGTGCCCGACGCCGGCGGCCCCTTCCCGCCAGAATGCCGCGTGGCTTGCGTTCGCTGCACTTTTGCATTAATTTTAACAGAATGACTTTGAGAACAGGATTCCAGATGATCATTTTCATGTATTGCTGTGTTCCCTCTAAATGTTTCCTGGAAGCATTTCTTGTCTTAATGCATCATGACTGAGGCTGCTATGACGGCTCCTCTGGTAACTCTCTTCAGTACAGCCTTTCCCAAATTCAGGACCCAGCATCAGAGCTCTACAGCTATAAAGCTGCCTACTGTACCTACATCACCTTTGGGGTTTCCCAGAAGTCCACTGGTCATCACAAAGATTTGATCTCTCACCTTTTAAACAAGAGATTGTAGAAATAATCTAGCATTCTCTAATTTTAATATACTCAGCACCGTTACGTCCACCATGTGAAAAATCAGCAAAAAGGTAAACTTCTGTTTATTACATATGAATACAGTGTTACTGGAGAAGGCAATGGCGCCCCACTCCAGTCCTCTTGCCTGGAAAATCCCATGGACGGAGAAGCCTGGTGGGCTGCTGTCTATGGGTCACACAGAGTCGGACTCGACTGAGCGACTTCACTTTCACTTTTCACTTTCATGCACTGGAGAAGGAAATGGCAACCCACTCCAGTGTTCTTGCCTGGAGAATCTCAGGGACGGGGGAGCCTGGTGGGCTGCCGTCTATGGGGTCGCACAAAGTCGGAAACGACTTAGCAGCAGTAGCAGCAGCAAAATGTTACTGTTAGAAACATGCCTACATTCACGTACAAAGATGGGCACTATGACTTTGAAAATCTAGATTAATTTTTAAAAGACTCTGTATTTTCAATATAAATTCTCTTGTCAAATGATGATAATCAGAATATACTTTATCAGGTGGATTAAACACTCCTGGAGATTTGACAGTGCCCTCACTGTTTATAATGTGTTTATATTGTACCCTCACAGTAAGCATTAACTAAACCCTTAGAAGTCAGTTGCTTACTGTATTTCAATAGAGGATTCTCCCTTCATGGATCACAGCCTAGCTGTGGCTAAGGGGCTTGTGTAACTCGGGGACGCTGTGAGCCATGCTGTGCAGGGCCGTCGGAGATGTTCAGGTCATAGTGAGGAGTCTGACAGAACATGGTCCACTGGAGGAGGGAATGGCAAGTTCCAGTGCAGTCGCTGAGTCGTGTCCGACTCTTTGCAACCCCACGGACTGCAGCACGCCAGGCTTCCCTGCCCCACTCCAGGGTTCATGCTGTGAGAACCCCGTGAGCAGTACGAAAAGGCAGAAAGATATGGCACTGGAAAATGAACCCCCAGGTCAGACGGTGCCCAATATGCTACGGGGGAAGAACAGAGGGCAGTTACTGGTAGACCCAGAAAGAATGAAGCGGCTGAGCCTAAGCAGACCTGACACTGTTGGTCACTATATAAATTAACCGTGGCCTTTGGGTCTCGTTATCCAGAAGCACCGTCTGCTTTTTTCTTATACTCACCTAAAGGTCCCTGCTACAAAAAGAGGTCAGAGATTGAGTTTTCTGGGGAAAAAAATATCAAAAGAGCTTCACTAGAGGACTGAATCAGATGCTCAGGACAGTTATAAAGCACAAGGCTAGGCTCACAGCCCATTATAAGACAGCCTTATAATCTTCACCATCTTCACCACACTTGACAGTGAGACAGTCTTAAGACGGAATCGGGACACCCAGAGCCTTCCTCCTCCCAAAGCAAATGACTCCGTGGAGATGAACTGTTCACTCTGAGATCCACAAAACATAAATTAACTCCCCAGAACTAAGTGAATGGGATGAAATTACCTGGCCTGTGGCCCGTGTTCCACTTCAGTGCCCACGTGGGGGAAATTCTTCTCTTCCTTCCTAACCCAGCACTGACCCTCAGGTTAATGGGCCCCGCTTGCTGAAACTGGTGTGAAACCCTCTTTAAACAGCATCTTGTTCCAACTGGATCCTGACGAACGGGGATGAGGGAAATCCCATGGAAGATTAATTCATATAGTAAGTTAAGCAATCACAAGGAAAAGCAAGAACAATGATTCCACCTTAAAAACGGGTAGCACTGGCGCCGATGGTTTCATATTTCACCAGAAACCTTTGCTAAGTCCCTTCACTCGCTGTATCCGTGGTCATCACTTGCCTGGGCCTGACTCTTCATCTTCTCAGGTGTCCCAGTGGGTAAAGAATCCATCTGCAATACTGGAGACTCAAGTTCGATCCCTGGGTTAAGAAGATCCCCTGAAGGAGGGCATGGCAACCCACTCCAGTATTCACACCTGGAGAATCCCATGAACGGAGGAGCCTGGTGGGCTACAGTCCACGGGGTCGCAAAGAGTCGGACACGACTGAAGCTTCTAGCACGCATCACTTGCACAGGTTTAATAAGAATGTGTTCTTTTTCCAACCAGGGTACAATGGATAAATCAAATCTGTATGATGACTTAAAATGATGCATGTAAATGATCATGTGTGATATCTTGGTACATTCTCTTCCGTGTTTCACAGAGGGGAAAATTGGCTTACAAAGCTGCTCGTGATAACGGTTTCCTTGGCCTGGGGTTTGCTTTGAGTGCTACCTACTGTGTTGATTATGCCAATTTGAGCTGTCAATATTCTAAATATGTTTATCTGAGAAGAAATAAATAAGCAAATAAAAATATATGAGTAAATATCTCCTGGGGGAAAAATTCTATACTGTAATCATAGCATAGATTTCTCATCCAAGGAGCACAAACCCAAGGACTGCGTCCTCGATACTGTACAAGGCCTTCAGAGTCCTCCCATGAACCTGGCCCACAAGCTGCCCTGTGGCTTATGGAACCCCAGCCTCTGTCAAGAAACATCGACCAGCAATGGGATGTCAGTGAAAGGGGAGACCCTGACACGCTGCAATAGCTCATTTTATTGTCAGTGTGTCTGATCACAGGATGCCCAGATGTTGGTGAACATCATTTCTGGGTGCATCTCTGAGGAAATTTCCAGATGAGATTAGACTGAGAGGAACAGATCTCTCCCCAGTGTAGGTGGGCCTCTTCCAGTCCGTGGAGGGCCTGAATGGAGCAGAAAGGCAGAGAAAGGGAAGATTTTCTCTCTCTGCCTATTTGAGCTGGGGTACCAGTCTCCTCCTGCCCTCAACCTGGGACTTACCCCATCAGTCTCCTCCTGTCCTCAGCCTGGACTTATACCATCGGTCTCCTGATTCTCAGACCTTCAGACTCAGATACCATCAGCTTTCCTGGGTCTTCAGATTGCAGCCAGCAGACTGTGGGCCTTCCCTGCCTCCACAATGATATAAGCTGATCCTTTACAATAAATCTATCTGTGTGTCTGTCTATTTACCTATCTACCCACCCACCTATGTGTTTATCTATCATCTATCAATCATCTGACCTATCATCTATAAATCACCTTATCTATCATCAATCTACATATTTATCATCTATATCAATTGATGCTTTTGAACTATGGTGTTGGAGAAGACTCTTGAGAATCCCTTGGACTGCAAGGATATCCAACCAGTCCATTCTAAAGGAGATCAGCTCTTCACTATATAAATTAACCGTGGCCTTTGGGTCTCGTTATCCAGAAGCACCGTCTGCTTTTTTCTTATACTCACCTAAAGGTCCCTGCTACAAAAAGAGGTCAGAGATTGAGTTTTCTGGGGAAAAAAATATCAAAAGAGCTTCACTAGAGGACTGAATCAGATGCTCAGGACAGTTATAAAGCACAAGGCTAGGCTCACAGCCCATTATAAGACAGCCTTATAATCTTCACCATCTTCACCACACTTGACAGTGAGACAGTCTTAAGACGGAATCGGGACACCCAGAGCCTTCCTCCTCCCAAAGCAAATGACTCCGTGGAGATGAACTGTTCACTCTGAGATCCACAAAACATAAATTAACTCCCCAGAACTAAGTGAATGGGATGAAATTACCTGGCCTGTGGCCCGTGTTCCACTTCAGTGCCCACGTGGGGGAAATTCTTCTCTTCCTTCCTAACCCAGCACTGACCCTCAGGTTAATGGGCCCCGCTTGCTGAAACTGGTGTGAAACCCTCTTTAAACAGCATCTTGTTCCAACTGGATCCTGACGAACGGGGATGAGGGAAATCCCATGGAAGATTAATTCATATAGTAAGTTAAGCAATCACAAGGAAAAGCAAGAACAATGATTCCACCTTAAAAACGGGTAGCACTGGCGCCGATGGTTTCATATTTCACCAGAAACCTTTGCTAAGTCCCTTCACTCGCTGTATCCGTGGTCATCACTTGCCTGGGCCTGACTCTTCATCTTCTCAGGTGTCCCAGTGGGTAAAGAATCCATCTGCAATACTGGAGACTCAAGTTCGATCCCTGGGTTAAGAAGATCCCCTGAAGGAGGGCATGGCAACCCACTCCAGTATTCACACCTGGAGAATCCCATGAACGGAGGAGCCTGGTGGGCTACAGTCCACGGGGTCGCAAAGAGTCGGACACGACTGAAGCTTCTAGCACGCATCACTTGCACAGGTTTAATAAGAATGTGTTCTTTTTCCAACCAGGGTACAATGGATAAATCAAATCTGTATGATGACTTAAAATGATGCATGTAAATGATCATGTGTGATATCTTGGTACATTCTCTTCCGTGTTTCACAGAGGGGAAAATTGGCTTACAAAGCTGCTCGTGATAACGGTTTCCTTGGCCTGGGGTTTGCTTTGAGTGCTACCTACTGTGTTGATTATGCCAATTTGAGCTGTCAATATTCTAAATATGTTTATCTGAGAAGAAATAAATAAGCAAATAAAAATATATGAGTAAATATCTCCTGGGGGAAAAATTCTATACTGTAATCATAGCATAGATTTCTCATCCAAGGAGCACAAACCCAAGGACTGCGTCCTCGATACTGTACAAGGCCTTCAGAGTCCTCCCATGAACCTGGCCCACAAGCTGCCCTGTGGCTTATGGAACCCCAGCCTCTGTCAAGAAACATCGACCAGCAATGGGATGTCAGTGAAAGGGGAGACCCTGACACGCTGCAATAGCTCATTTTATTGTCAGTGTGTCTGATCACAGGATGCCCAGATGTTGGTGAACATCATTTCTGGGTGCATCTCTGAGGAAATTTCCAGATGAGATTAGACTGAGAGGAACAGATCTCTCCCCAGTGTAGGTGGGCCTCTTCCAGTCCGTGGAGGGCCTGAATGGAGCAGAAAGGCAGAGAAAGGGAAGATTTTCTCTCTCTGCCTATTTGAGCTGGGGTACCAGTCTCCTCCTGCCCTCAACCTGGGACTTACCCCATCAGTCTCCTCCTGTCCTCAGCCTGGACTTATACCATCGGTCTCCTGATTCTCAGACCTTCAGACTCAGATACCATCAGCTTTCCTGGGTCTTCAGATTGCAGCCAGCAGACTGTGGGCCTTCCCTGCCTCCACAATGATATAAGCTGATCCTTTACAATAAATCTATCTGTGTGTCTGTCTATTTACCTATCTACCCACCCACCTATGTGTTTATCTATCATCTATCAATCATCTGACCTATCATCTATAAATCACCTTATCTATCATCAATCTACATATTTATCATCTATATCAATTGATGCTTTTGAACTATGGTGTTGGAGAAGACTCTTGAGAATCCCTTGGACTGCAAGGATATCCAACCAGTCCATTCTAAAGGAGATCAGCTCTGGTGTTCTTTGGAAGGAATGATGCTAAAGCTGAAACTCCAGTACTTTGGCCACCTCATGGGAAGAGTTGACTCATTGGAAAAGACTCTGATGCTGGGAGGGATTGGGGGCAGGAGGAGAAGGGGCAACCGAGGATGAGATGGCTGGATGGCATCACTGACTTGATGGAGATGAATGTGAGTGAACTCTGGGAGTTGGTGATGGACAGGGAGGCCTGGTGTGCTGCAATTCATGGGGTCGCAAAGAGTCGGACATGACTGAGCAACTGAACTGAACTGGTATGTCTATCAATCAACCTCCTATTGGTTCAGTTTCTCTGGAGAACCCTGACAAGCCCTTACATCCAAAACCTAAAGGGGCTGCAGGCAAAGCCCAGTAAGAAGTGAATCTGAGGCTTCTTGGGTCTCAATCTCAGTGGACAAACAGACAATGAAATTAAAATACTTTTGAGACATAAAGTTTATATCCCTAGGAGCTTTACAAGGCCCCCAGATATAAGCAACTCTTAAGCCTTAATACCATGTTGTTCTCATTCTTTTGAATGCAATGAGAGGGTCATTGTGTATTCAACACTGATTGCTCCTATGAAAATAAAACTTTTCCAATAAAATAAAATCACAGTCATGATACGGAGTCAGACAATCCCTGATCATCTTATGTGGTCTAATCCACACCTTAGAGGAAGGAAGTTGAGCAAAGGATGGAGCTGGGAAGCAAAACAGCTACTTTGCTCTGCTTCCATCATGATTAAGGATATGACACACCACAGTCAGGAAATGGGAAAAAAAGAGAATTTGCACCTTGACACAAACCAAAAATGATAGGGTCTCTCTGTCTATGTCTGGTCCACAGGATAATAAAAACTTGGACAATTCCTACAGACATGAACTTCACAAGCAAAATATAGCTTAATGCCTGGCCTTCTCAACCCCAATGCAGACGGATGTGACGATCATGTGAGAGTCACTGCTTCCCACCATGAGCAGAAGAACATCAAGTTGAGCAGCTTATATCCTGTGGTTTTCTCCCTTTTGTTGTTTAGTCACTAAATCATGTCCGAATCTTTGTGACCCCATGGACTGTAGCCCACCAGGCTCCTTTGTCCATGAACTTTTCTAGGCAGGAACACTGGAGCGGGTTGCCATTCCCTTCTCCAGGGGATCTTCCTGACCCAGGGATCAGACCCACATCTCCTACGCTTGCAGGCAGATTACTTACTGCTGAGCCTCCTGGGAAGCCCCCTTTACTGGGGTTTTTATTTGGAGGGCTGGTCCTTTTGATGTCTGATTCCCTTCAATTCTTTGCCAATTAACTTTTCATCATTTTTTCTTTCTACATGGTTTTGTCTGTTGGTTTATCAAAACTTGAGGAAAGTCCCCACATTTTTATAACCAGGCACTACCACAGATGGGGCTTCTCTCACAGCTCAGTGGGTAAAGAATCCATCTGCAATGCAGGAGATTTAAGTTTGATCCCTGGAATGGGAAGATCCCCTCGAAAAGGAAATGGTAACCCGCTCCAGTATCCTTGCCTGGAGAATCCATGGATAGAGGAGCCTGGCAGGCTGCAGTCTGTGGGGTCGCAGAGTCGGACACGACTGGGCCAGTAAACCACCACACCACAGATGAGAGTTTCTCTCTCATTCAGGGCATTTGTTCACGAGGATGTGAAATGTGACTCAGAAGAGGGGCTGCCCTGAGCCCTGGATCCTTCTCCCTCCCAGAAGTACCCAGGCCACAGGCTGGAGTGGTCCTGCAAAGCCAGCGCCCCATGCACATGTACACCTGTGAAGGATTCATGTCCATGTATGGCAAAACCACCACAATATTGTAGAGTAATTAGCCTCCAATTAAAATAAATAAATTTATATTTTTTTAAAAACCATCCAAATGAGGGCTCGTCAGCTCTGTGGGGCTACTGGTCTGCAGGGAAGGACTAGGCCAAAGGATGCGTGTTTGGTTTACTGTCCCAAGTGTCAGGGGGCCGTTAGCGAGACTTTCTAAAGGACCCAGCGTCTGCGGCATCTGAGAACGTCGCCCTGTTCACCCCTCATCTCGTTACATTTCCATAAGCTCTCGTCCCAGTTATGCTCAGAAGGCACAGCCCTCGAGCTCCAGGAATAATGTGCTAAAGCAGAAAAGAAAAAAACTTAAAAACCGCACAGTTATTCTTGGTTATTTTAATGGTGAGACGCTTCAGATTCTCTATAAAATGAAAGAAATTCAATTGTGTGAGGTCACCAGGTCACAATCTCCCCAAGAACACTGCTATTTAGAGCCAAACATCTTTCTCAGAGGGGCCTGCAAAGTTTAATAACATCAGTCAGCTGCAGTGAGGCCCTGTGAGCCCATAATCCCAAAATGAGCCTCTGCGTGCCGTCTATTACGGAGGAGCGCCAGCCCACCCGGGCGCGACTGTAGATCAAAGGTGACACTGAACACTGCCTTCGAAATTTCAGTCACAGCCTTAACCACCCTATGAGTTAGCCAGCAGCAGTTCTGTGGCTCTTTGGGAACAAAAGGCCACCTCCGCGAGGCTGGAGGAAAGGCTTCTGCCGCGGTGGGAAGCAGAGAGCACACAGCGGGGACTAGGCGGCGTCGGCAGTGTTTGCTGGGTTGCGAGCCGTGACACGGGGTCGCTGTGTCCCCTGCGCCACGCTGGGTGAGAGATATTTTTGTACAGAACTTCTTTAAAGAATTTACATGTTACGACATCTGCCCTCTTGTCACTTAACAGTCAACACAGTAAAAGTGGAATAAGTACAGAAGGAAGAGAAAAGCATGATTTTCCAACTGCGGTCTGCCAAGGCCTCCAACAAAGATGAATCTCAAGTAACTACCGCTGGGTGAAATAGTAAGTCTGTATTGACAAGATTCCATTTACATGAAGCGCAAGAACAGGAGAATTCATCTATGAAATTAAGATTAACCTATGAAATCAGAAGGTGGCCGCCTCTGAGTGCCCTTACGGGCCAGGGGTCCCAGGGTAAAGAAACGGTGTCTGCTTACAGAGGGGTGCAGAAGGTCGCCAGGTTTTAGGGTCTGGAACCTCACGGCTTGCTCTGAGTGTCTGTGCCCCGTAAAGTTCTTGTTTGAAATCCTAAACCCCAACGGTGATAGTTTTAGGAGGTGATTAGGTCCCCAGGGAGGAGCCCTCCTGAATGGGACTGGCGCCCTCATAAAAGCAACCCCCAGAGCTGCCGCACTAACCCTGCCCTTTCAGGACACGGGGAGAAAGTGCTGGCCGCGGCCCAGGAAGACGGTCTTTGCCAGAACAGGAGCACGATGGCAGCTTGACCTTGGAATTCCCAGCCTCCAAACTGTGAGCCCTTCATAAGCCACCCAGTCTCTGGTATTCGTTATGGCAGCCCAGCTGGAATCAGACACTATATAAATTGTGCCCCGATTTTTTCAAGTTTTTTCTTAAATCCACCATTACACACTTGAGCTGTAAAGCTGGGACTCGGCCCACTCTCTACCAGGAGAGCAAGGGGCGAAACCCAGTCCCCTCGCACTGAATGGGAGCAGCGAGGCCGCGAGCTCCTCGCTGCCCGTCCCCACAGGGCGGTGGTCCCGCCGTGCAGAGGCGCCCGGCGTTTCCTCTGCAGAAGCCTGCGGCGCGGCTGCGGCGCTCGGCTCCGTGCGCTCGGCTCCGTGCGCTCGGCCGTCGGTGGCGTCCAGCCCTGTGCAGCCCCGCGGGCCGCGGCCCGCCAGCTCCCCTGTCCACAGGGCTCTCCAGGGAGTGGGCTGCCCTGTCCTTCTCCCGGGGCTCTTCCCGACCCCGGGGTCGAGCCCGCGTCTCCGCACGGCGGGCGGATTCCCTACTGTCCGAGCCCTCTGCGCGCTCACCGCCCCCCGGGACCGAGACACCGCCGAGCGCCGCCGGCGGACGCCGCGCCCGGCCGGGCCCCACCGCTCCTTCCCCCCGCACACCCCCACCTGGAAGCGGGCCCGGCCACCCGCGTCTCCGGCCCTGCAGTCCCCGGGCGTGCCCGCCCGCGCTGTCGTCTGCTTTACTGCTTTCCTCTTTAACCGTGATACCCACGAGCTCACGGCCGCCCCATCGCTGAGGCGGGGAGCGTGCTGCGACCCGAAGCTGCGGGGAAGGCGAGCCCCGAGGGCCAGGCGCCAGCCCCGGCGCGGTGGAGGCGGCGCCTCCGCTCCGGCCCCTCCGGGGCCAGACTCAGGTCCTACACCTGGACTCGCACTTTCAGGTTCCGAAGAGCAGTCTGTGCGACACGACAGACTGCCGTTAGGCCTTGGGACTCAGAAGCTGAGGCAGAAAGAGGGAAACGAAGCTGCGCTTTGCCAGGCTTGGGAGCAGAGCTGCGCTGCCGAATAAGCACCGTTCTAGACTTTCACTTGAGTGCAGCGACATTTTTCACCGGGAGCAGAGGAACCTCTTCCCATCAGTTTCCTTCTGTCGTCAAGGTCCCTGGCAATATCTTTGAGATCTGAGAGAAATAATCACCTGTGTTTTATTTTTGTCTCATACCCTGGACCAGGAGCAGAGGATTTTCACTCTTCGGAAACCAGACAGCATTCTCTGAAACCTGACGTATTCCTTCAAAGCGCTGCCGCTGAGCTTGAGTTTCAGAATCATATTTTTCTCTCCAAACCATCGTCCTTGTCTGTGCTGTCAGGGGTGTGCTCTTACAAAGGCTCAAGTTTAAATTAAAGCCCAAGCGCAGAGGAAATGCTACGCATATTAAGCACTTAAGTGAAACAGCTTTCTGCCTCCACGTTAATCCTGTTCACAGGCTACGCCCAGGCCCACGCACGTTATTTTCTATTTTCATCAAAGTTCTATATTTGCAGACACGATTCGCACTCGTTTAGTTTGTCAGCCCTTATGGTAGCTTTGAAAGTCAGACCAGAGCTATATTCCCATTTCACAGGCGAAAACACAAAAGTCAAGGATCAGTTAGCAAATTTGTGCATGAGAAAGCATTTTCAGGGCTTGAATTTCCAGTTCATGTCATTGTTTCTACAGCTCAGTTCAGTTCAGTCACTCAGTCATGTCCGACTCTTTGCGACCCCGTGGACTACAACACATCAGGTCTCCCTGTCCATCACCAACTCCTGGAGTTCACTCAAGCTCATGTCCATTGAGTCAGTGATGCCATCCAACCACCTCATCCTCCATCATCCCGTTCTCCTCCCGCCCTCAATCTTTCCCAGCATCAGAGTCTTTTCAAATGAGTCAGCTCTTCACATCAGGTGGCCAAAGTGCTGGAGTTTCAGCTTCAGCATCAGTCTTTCCAGTGAATATTCAGGACTGATTTTCTTTAGGATGGACTGGTTGGATCTCCTTGTAGTCTAAGGGACTCTCAAGAGTCTTCTCCAACACCACAGTTCAAAAGCATCAATTCTTTGGCACTCAGCTTTCTTTGTAATTCAACTCTCACATCCATACATGACTATGGGAAAAACCATAGCCTTGACTAGATGGACCTTTGTTGGCAAAGTAATGTCTCTGCTTTTTAATATGCTGTCTAGGTTGGTCATAACTTTCCTGCCAAGCAGTAAGCGTCTTTTAATTTCATGGCTGCAGTCTCCATCTGCAGTGATTTTGCCCCCCCCCCCCAAATAAAGTCTCTCACTGTTTCCACTGTTTCCCCATCTATTTGCTATGAAGTGATGGGACCGGAAGCCATGATCTTAGTGTTCTGAATGTTGAATTTTAAGCCAACTTTCTCACTCTCCTCTTTCACTTTCATTAAGAGTCTCTTTAGTTCTTCTTCCCTTTCTGCCATAAAGGTGGTGTCATCTGTATATCTGAAGTTATTGATATTTCTCCTGGCAATCTTGATTCCAGCTTGTGCTTCTTCCAGCCCAGCATTTTGCATGATGTATTCGGCATATAAGTTAAATAAGCAGGGTGACAATATATAGCCTTAACATACTCCTTTCCCGTTACTCGCTTTCAATCCATTATTCCATGCCAGTTCTAACTATTGCTTCTTGACCTGCATACAGATTTCTCAGGAGGAAGGTCAGGTGGTCTGGTATTCCCATCTCTTTCAGAATTTTCCACAGTTTGTTGTGATCCACAGTCAAAAGCTTTGGCATAGTCAATAAAGCAGAAATAAACATTTTTCTGGAACTCTCTTGCTTTTTCGATGATCCATTGGATGTTGGCAATTTAATCTCTGGTTCCTCTGCCTTTTTTAGATCCAGCTTAAACATCTGGAAGTTTATGGTTCACATATTGCTGAAGCTTGGCTTGGAGAATTTTGAGCATTACTTTGCTAGCTTGTGAGATGAGTGCAATTGTGCAGTAGTTTGAGCATTCTTTGGCATTGCCTTTTTTGGGATTGGAATGAAAACTGACCTTTTCCAGTCCTGTAGCCACTGCTGAAATTTCCAAATTTGCTGGCATATTGGGTGCAGCACTTTCACAGCATCATCAGTTTTACCAAATACCATGGTTTCATATTCATGATTTCCCTATCAGCCACCCTCCTGCCCTGGCCCTGCGTGTATGCTCAGCCGTGTCTGATTCTTTTCGACCCCATGGACTGTAGCCCGCCAGGCTTCTCTGTCCATGGGAATGCTGGAGTGGGCTGCCATTCCCTTCTCCAGGGGGGTCTTCCCAACCCAGGGCTTGAACCTCGGTCTCCTGCGTCACCTACATTGCTTTACCTCTCAGCCACGGGGGAAGCCCGAGGCACCACAAAGCACCTTTGTATCAGTCACCGAGGCTCCACGGATGCCTAAAGGGGCACTGATCCTACTTAAGCCTGATTCCTCAGGGTGGGCCTTGAGGTGATGGAAGATAAACTCTCTGAAATGGCTCCACTCTGAGCCGTTCTGGATGCTGAATGGTGACCGGCCCTGTCACTGCCATTTCACAGATGCTGGTCTTGTCGCCTTCACGGAAGACCTCGATGGTTCTGGGCTTCTGGTTCTCCTTTAATGCCACACATCCATTCTGTTTGCATTTACCTGTTGCTCAAGGAAATGTGGGAATCACTTCAATTATTGTCTCTACTGCATGTGGTTCAATAAGGTTGACGTGGAAACACATGAATATTTATTTTTACTGAAAAATGGCTGCTGAGTCCCCTAAAGCATTCTCTCACGATGCAGGTCCAAAAATCTTTGCAGGTGTGTTAATTATAATGTTCTCAATGGCTGTGAAGATGAAAAGGCCCGTCTCCTAAAGGAAGAATGTATCAGCCCTGCCTGGAGATGGTGATGCCTTGAGAAGCCGGTCACCCTCCTTCTTGATCAGAGAATTGCCTGCGCATGGTTCTGTGAAGAGCGAGACCAAAACGCCATCAGCTGAAATGAAGGCTGGAGAACTGGTCTGATTCCCGAATGTTTTTTTAAAGCTTGTCAGTTGGTTCCAAGACATGACCTACCACTGTTCACGTCACTAATCGGGGTGCTTTCTGCTATACAACAAACGAACTAAAACTGATGAGGTGGTTTCATTTCCTGTAAAGTCTCCTCATCACTAAGAAGCACCAGCCCTCAAGCTTGTTAAAATCAGAGTGTGGGCTGCTTACCCGGGGTTAAGTCAGTTCACTGTAAGAGAATCCAGTCCAGTGTCTCCTCCCAGCCCAGCCTCGTGGGACTTTCCCTCACCTTTCCCTAGGAGCCTGAGCAAGTGCCACTCCTGGGCTCCAAGCCTTGAGGCTGTGAGCTCACGGGACAGGGAGGACAGGCAGGGTGCCCCTCCCTGGCCGCATGGATCGTCGCCACGGCACCGTCTCGCCAATCTCAGCAAAACCAGGCTCCTTCTACTGCCCCAAGGCTGTCTCTTAAACACAAACAATTCTCCACTTTTGAAAACTTCATTTTAAAGCAATTGTGAGAAATGTAGAATGTATCCCCACTGACCTCTTCCAAAACACCAGCCCTGGATCCAAAAAATTGTTATTCTTGCAAGTCGACAGCTCTGGGCCACTGCAACCGTCGTGAGAACCATTAGGGGACATAAAGATAAGTGTTTGAGTTCTTAGAGACTCAGAGTGTTTAGATGAATGGAAAGCAGACAGAGTCTGGGGCAGCTGATACCAGAGGAGGGTATGGGTTAGAAACAGCCTGCTCACACGCTGCATGGCCTGCTGGCTGTAGTTCCAGTTGGCCTCTGACTCCACATGTTCCTAATGTGCAGATTAAACCAACTGCAGAGCAAACATGCCTGCACAATGTATGTGGGCCTCCATGTCACTCAGCTGGTGAAAAATCTGTCTGCAAGGCGGGAGACACCAGCTCAATCCCTGGGTCAGGAAGATCCCCTGGAGGAGGAATAGGCTGCCACTCCAGTATTCTTGGGCCTCTTTGGTGGTTCAGACGGTAAAGAATGCAGTGTGGGAGAGCCGGGTTCAGTCCCTGGGTCAGGAAGATCCCCTGGAGGAGGGCACGGCAACCCACTCCAGTATTCTTGCCTGGAGAATCCTCATGGACGGAGAAGCCTGGCGGGCTACAGCCCATAGCGTCGCAGAGTCAGACAGGAGTGAGGGACTAAGCACAGCACAGCACATACAGGTGTAGACGTGTGTGTGTGTGTGTGTGTGTGTGTGTGTAGACACACACACACATCTATATCTAATTCCAGAAAACTCCAGAAAGCAAGACATTTGAATTTCTCATCTTCTTCTCCAAGGCATCTTCCCAACCCAGGGATCAAGCCCGCGTCTCTGGTGCCTCCTGCGCTGGCAGGCAGTCTTTGCCGCCACGCCCGGGCGCCCGCTGCCGATGGCGCCCTCTTGCACAGAGGGGGCTTTTCCTGGGGGAGGGAGCACTGCCGCCTCCGCTCCCACCAGTGTGTTGGTGGTGCGCCTCAGCTCCACACGATCCTCCCCTCTCTGCAATACAGCCCTGGATCTTTCCACTTTGTTTGGCTTTTGTGTGTTCATTCCTATCAGGAATGCACTTGATCAGCTTATCTAGGTTTCCCAAGGCGTCCTTTGGGATCTAATCCTGCTGGATTAGAGGCAAGCCACATGGTGTTTATGCCTGCCGCTATGAAGGACTCCTTGGATGTGTTCTTGGAACTGGCTGGGGCGGGGGTCTGAGATGGGGGCATCATGGCCCAGGACACAGCATTTGAAAGCGCCTGCTGGGTCACCTTTCACACTGAGCCAATGGCCTGTCTTCTGGGAAGTGACCTGCTCCAGCTTCTTTCTGCAGGAACGCTTGACCACCAAGCAGATTGTCTGGGACCCCTATTGTCTTTAGTAAGATGTTTCCTTCCCTTTATCCTTCGACAATATCCTCAGCCTCTCCCGATAGCTGTGTTCCTAAGCGCTTTTCTGACTTTTCAGCCAACCTCCCTCTCACTCTGCTCTGACAGTAATGCCGACTGCCTCTAAGTTCCCTGAAGGACTGCAATCAGCCCTTACTCTCCTTCTCTCTTGCTGTCTCCCAGTTCCTCTCTCCCACACACGCACACCCACGACCATCTCAGGCCCCACTTTAGGAAGCACTCTTAGAAATAGAGCTATAATAGTATCTGGTGTGATTTAAGTAGAACAAGACTGAGACTCTGACAGTGTTCCTGGAAACAGAAGATCCTATTATTGCCAACAGTTTGAAATCTTCAACTGCTCACATTTTTCAAACTGCTTTGCCAAATGGCTAAAAATGATGCAAGCCTGCATTATTTCAAGTCGTATTTCTGATGTTCTTTATGAGAGGGGTTACCTCTGGCCCATGTCCAAATGGATGGAGAAACGCTAGCAAAATATAGTAGAAATGTCTGTAGTGCTTAGATATTGAAGGGAAGACCAGGTTAATGAATTTCAGGTATAAATCACCCACACTAGCTATTTTATTGCTCTTTCTCTGGAACCACACTGCCTTCAACTTCTCTAAGATGGGCTTAGACTATACAGAGCTTCATTATTCAGTAGATTAGGCCTCTGATGAGAAGAGCTGTGGTTTTTGTCTGAGATGAGCCATGTTGGCGTCTGGTGCTGTGTTAATATGTATAATTACAGAATGGAGCCTGAGGGGAAAGGGCAATTCTAAAATAAATATTTTCCAAAAAAAGAAGCTTCAAAGGAACTTTTAGTTCTGATTCTTTGCTCTTGTTCCATCCTCTCAAGAAATATAACTATTTGTCCTTTAGTTTTTCACGCAAAACTGATTCAAGGCTTAAGAAATGACTTCTGATCCCACTCAGCTGACCCTGTCCACAGGGAGAGCCAGGGGAGTAAGGAGCAGGACATTCCGTGGTCCCTTTAGAGAGAAGACAGCTGGTTTGGAATTCTCACAGCGAGGACTGGAGGAAGGTGGGTCCAGTCGGGAGAGGTTGGCCCATTCCTCCCTCCAGCGCCTGACATGACTCACGTCCCCACCAGTCTAGAGGAAGGAGCCCTGACCGGGCCAAACGGAGAGATGACGTGCCCCCAACCTCCCCTCAGGGGGCTTCCCAGCTGGCACTAGAGCAGGAGACGATGGAGACGGAGATTCGATCCCTGCGTCAGAAAGATCCCCTGGAGGAGGAAATGGCAGCCCACTCCAGTGTTCTTACCTGGAGAATCCCATGGACAGAGGAGCCTGGTGGGCTACAGTCCATGGGGTCACAAAGAGTCGGACACAGCTGAGCCAGTAAGCACGTGCACGCGCACACACACACACAACCTCCCTATGGTCCCCTAGGCTCCTCTCCCGGCATCCAAGGCTCTAAGCAGTCTTCCCCTCTCCTTATTCAAAACCGATTCTTTGCTTGTTTACTCACTCACACAACCACAGGGGCCTAGGAACACAGGCAGAGAGCAAAGCCTTAAAATAAGGAGGGAGGCTGCAGAAAGGTAACCCTGAAACTCAACCTTCCATGCCAGCTGCTAAGTCACCAGGAGACATTCCAGAGACCCTCACTGTGATCATGGGTTAACACAGGTAACCTGCCTAAGAACTGTTTCAGGTTGAGCTTGTGAAGAACAATAGTTCCTTATTATAAAAGGAGGGATCTGGATCGGGTCGCTGTTGACTTTTCCGACTCTGCACGTCTGATGCTCCAGCTCCAGCAAGCCTTCGGGGTAACCGCAGTTCTGGCTGACATCATGACTGCAACCTCGTGAGAGAGCCTGAGCCCAAAGCACCAGCTAAGCTGCTTCTGATCCAGAAAAAAGTATTACCTTTAAGCTGATAAACCTGGGAGACCATTCGATATGCAACGATAGATAATTAATAGACCGGGAGTGTGACGAAAGGCAGAACCACTGGAGGCCACAGCCCAGAAGTGCGGTGACACCTTCACACACCAGACTTGCCTTGAAAACCTGACTGTGTCATTGTGCGCACGCGTGCTTAGCTGCTCAGCCGTGTCCGACTCCGTGCGACCCCCTGGACTGTAGCCTGCCAGTCTCCCCTGACTGTGGGATTCTCCAGGCAAGAATACTGGTGGGCTGCACACCCTCCTCAGGGGATCTTTACCTCCCACCAAATCCACAGGTTGTCTTGCCTTCTCAGGATTTAACTTGCCAAAGCTCTGAGAGTGTGAGGGGAGAGCAACAGTTCCAACCTACGCTACAGTCTGCAGGCCAGTAGAACCAAATGAAGGTGAACAGAGGGTCAGGTCGAGCAGATGAGGAGAGAGTGGTGCGCATCCTTTTTTCCAGTTATCAAGGTCATGGATGCATGTTCTCAAGTGGTTCTCTAAATATGATGCCAAGAACTGGAAGAGAGGCTGGACTTTTCCACAGTATGTCATTTTGAGCCCCACTCCCACCACACCCTTTGGCTACATCAGGTAGTCAGCCTTACAAAAAATTCTACAAAAGTCATCCATCCAAAATTCTTATCACTTGGTGTGACTCCTAACATCCCCTGCAATAGTGTTGATAAAAAAGTTTTATATAATGACTTATTTCACCTCTGTAGCCCACATTATTTTGAGAATTTGACAAGAGTATTCACAGATGTCCATGCTGGTGTTAGTTTTATTTGTACAGTATTGTAGAGTTAATTTACTCACTGGGATCAATTTGACTTCCGAAGCTCGCCTGGGCCCGCCAGGGGCACTGAATGGGCCTGACGCACAGACAGCAGCACTCAGCTGTGTCTAGGTCAGCGTTGTCTGGATTTCAAAGTCACCCAGAGTCTTGGCAACAACCCCAAATGTCATTTTCCCAAACACAGATCAAGGAACTTCTCCCAAAAGACTGAAGTCCAAGTGGAAAAACAAATATAGAATATAAGCAAGGGAGGGAATGTAGTCCCCACCCTCGAAAAGGATTTGTAGAAATTAGTGCCAAATATATTATGAAAGCCCAGGAAACCAAAATGTTAGGAAAAGATATCGAAGAGTGTTACAGGTCTTGCTGAAAGAATAGAGATTCTTGGAAGGCTTTTTTGCACTACTTTTGCAAAGGATTTTTGCAGATTTTATTAGTCTACGTTTAGAACACATGAAAATTAGGAGTGAGAGGTAGGTCTAAATATCTGTGCTCAAGCTTCCAGTTCTTGGGCATCTGGTTGTGACTTGGCAGACAACAACGGGGAGGGCACAGAGCAGGCCGAAGTCCCTAAGAGGTCCTCGACAGATGACATCTCCAGGACAGCTTGACTGGCCAGCAGCCCACGATCCCCAGCAGCCGGAGCATCTAACTCTGACAGAACCTTGTGTTCCTAAAGAGTTGGGGCTCCCCCAGGAACACGGTGATGACAAGCAATCAGAAATGGGGTGTGCTTTCTCGAAACTAGGTAAGAATGAATGTCTCTGATGTTGCAAAAATAGGCAGTCCTAGCAAAGCGAGGGGCTAACTGAATCATTTGCAAGCAGAGGTGCACTGCTTTTCAGATTCCAGTTTACTTTCCCATAACCTGGCGCCCCTCTCTGCGACTTGGGTAAGTGGCAATAATGTGGGTTCTCGTTCCTACAAGTGGATACCACGTGGTGT
This sequence comes from Litocranius walleri, assembly GCA_006410535.1. NCBI lineage: Eukaryota > Metazoa > Chordata > Mammalia > Artiodactyla > Bovidae > Litocranius > Litocranius walleri. Next base: position 1,087,066 of record SJYG01000387.1, on the reverse strand, counting down.
GGGAGGGGAATACAGAAATGACTCACAGACTCTCTGAGGGTAAGCTGTTTTTGAGTCAAAATGGATCTAACCCAAATTGGACCACTGAGTCAACTGTTACCTTTGATCTTTTTAGGTACAGAAACCCAGAAATTTGCCTCTGGGCAAAGCCAAGGCTAGCATCATGATCCCTTTGATATACTACCGTCTTCTGAAAGTCAGCTTACTTGCTAGGCTGCCCCAGCCACACTTCACTGCTTCTTCCCTGTGGTAAGCAGACTTCAAACGGACTCGACACAGGTCGACAGCAGTGAATCCCTCCGATGCTCTTCCTGAAGCGCACCAGGCAGGTGGGCCCAACAGCAGACAAGCGGTCCTGGAGACCCAACAGCGCTGCCAGAAGGCCCAGTGGACCCATCCCCAGCAATATTAGCCGGAGATGCTTATGGAAAATTCACTCACAGGGAACAAATGATGTAAACCCCTTTTCCAACCACTGATGCAGGTGGAAGTTAAGAATTAGCAGGACGAGAGTGGAAAGCTCTCTCCAGGTGTCTGAAGGATAAACAGGACCCCAGAGAGGGTCACAGCGTATACAGAGGTGTGAGTTAAGAGCAGCCCAGACACATTTTATGTGGCTTCACAGTTTTTCCAAGGGCAAAACTGAATCAGAAAGCGCAGCCTCCAGAGGACATGGTGATGGGGAGCCTACGCTGAAGGCTCCTTCGCGCTGTCTCTCCTGGTTGGGGGAATGACATCATTGACAAGTCATCTTCAATTATGTCAGGAGTTTCAGGGACAGGGAGACAGAGCAACAGAATTTAAAAGGGACTAAAAGGTAATGTTCCTTGGGATCCATTCCCAGTTCTGTCACTGACTCACCAGGTGATTTTATTATTCCCATTGTTACTAGGGCTATTTTATTGAAGATTGATACAACACTTAGATTTGGAGGTCAATCTAGGACCTCTCCTTGCTTTAGTATCTAAATTAAATGTAGAACTTTCTTTGAAATACAGTTAGGGAGAAAGGCAGATATGAAGGTTATAAAATCTAAGAGAAGCAGAGTTCGGAATTTTGATGAATAATCCTCCTTTTTTTAAAAGTTTAACTTTTGGAGGTGAAATTCATGTAACAAAATTTACCATTTCAAAGTGAACGATCCAGTGACGTTTAGAACATCTACCGTGCTGTACAGCCATCAGCTCTGTCTGGTCCAGAACATTCCCCGCCCTCCAGAGTGAATCCCCACCCCCAGGGAACGGTCACTCCTCACTCTCCCCTCCCTCCACTCCCTGGCAACCTCCAAGCTGCCTTCTGCTTCTACGGATGTATCTTTTCTAGGTACTTCATGCAAAGGCGTCGTAAGCTGTGGCTATTTAGGGTCTGGAGCCTCTTGCTTAGCACAGGTGTTTGAGTTCACCGCGTGGCGATGCGCATCAACGCTCCGCTGACTTTCGCGGCTGAGTCATGCCCCTCCGCGTGCTGGCGTCATGCGCAGCTTGTCCCTCCAGCCATCTGCTGACGGACCTTTGGGTTATTTCTGCCTTTGGACTACTGTGCTCCTCCCTTCATAAGTTCTATCCTCCACTCTCCACCCCCCTCCCCACTTTCCCCTAACTTTCTCTTTTCTTTACTGTGTATCTCCCAGAAGACCCTAGAGACGCAGGGTCGGTCGGTCCCTGGGTCAGAAAGATCCCCTGGAGGAAGAAACGGCAACCCGCTCCAGAATCCTTGCCTGGAAAAGTTCATGGACAGAGGAGTCTGGCGGGCTATGAGTCTATGGGGTCACAAGAGTCAGACACAACTGTGCACACAGCCACACACCCCTTTGCAAAGACACACATTAACGTTAGCTTATCTCCAGAGGCTTTTCTGCAGGGCTGAGAACAGAAGAGCGTGTGGGTAAGAAAATGAGAAAGAAGAGTTTGGGAACGAAGGACAGAGGAAGAAGGGATGGACAGGGGCGCCTGGGGACACCCTGGCAAAGCTGGAAGCACAGGGCACAGCCTGCCAAGGAGCAGCTTGGATGAGTGGCCCAGCTCTGTCTGCAGGGCTCTGCGGACGCTTCCTCAAAGAGGCTGAGAAGGCTGGCGGAAAGGCCACTTATGCTTTTTCTTCTGGTGCCCTCAGGAGAACATTATCCAAAAGTCTGGTGTTTTAAGCCCCGTCAGGATTTCTTTCCTTCCAAATTTCTCTCAGAAATTCTACATTTCTGAGTATTGTTAGTCTAGATATTTTCATAAAAGAATAACAGGTTGAATGTATTTGAATCCTAAGAGAATCTTTCAGAAGGCGAACAAAACATCAGAACAATATTTCAATAACAGCTAACTGGGGAAACAGTGGAAACAGTGTCAGACTTTATTTTTCTGGGCTCCAAAATTACTGCAGGTGGTGATTGCAGCCATGAAATTAAAGGACGCTTACTTCTTGGAAGAAAACGTATGACCAACCTAGATAGCATATTCAAAAGCAGAGACATTACTTTGCCAATAAAGGTCCGTCTAGTCAAGCCTACGGTTTTTCCAGTGGTCACGTATGGATGTGAGAGTTGGACTGTGAAGAAAGCTGAGCACCAAAGAATTGATGCTTTTGAACTGTGGTGTTGAAGAAGACTCTTGAGAGTCCCTTGGCCTGCAAGGAGATTCAGCCAGTCCATCCTAAAGTAGATCAGTCCTGGGATTTCTTTGGAAGGAATGATGCTAAAGCTGAAACTCCAGTACTTTGGCCACCTCATGCGAAGAGTTGACTCATTGGAAAAGACTCTGATGCTGGGAGGGATTGGGGGCAGGAGGAGAAGGGGAGGACAGAGGATGAGATGGCTGGATGGCATCACCGACTCGATGGATGTGAGTTTGAATGAATTCCAGGAGTTGGTGATGGACAGGGAGGCCTGGCGTGCTGCAATTCATGGGGTCGCAAAGAGTTGGACACGACTGAGCGACTGAACTGAACTGAAGAAAATATTGGTACCTCTTTTCTTTGGTGTTTCCCCATTAAAGGAATTATTCAGTTAGTTTTAAACTAAGGACCAGCTATTCCTGCCACTGGCAAGATGACTGCAATTCATCTTTCTGGAAAAGGGAAAAACAAACTGAGTTTAAAGTAAGCCAAACGGAAGCATCAGCCCATAGAGAAAAGTGAGGCGCGTCTGTGGATACGACCCGCATGTTTTCTTAGTTAATATTAAAAGAAAGAAGATAGATATTTTTTTTTAAGGCAAGGGAGAGGGTACAGGTTTTTCTTCACTTTTGCTAACATGTGTATTACCAAAGCCAATCCTGTTTCTCCAAACTGTTTTAAAAGTTTGTGAAGTTACTGTTTGGGTAGCATAAGACCCGGAGGCCTGACACAGGTAAGCAACTCAGCCTGCCAACCTGTCTGGGAAAGAAGGTTTAAGTACCACACTTCCTAAAGTCTATAAGTCCTTTCTTGGCAAACTTACTCCTTTTTGTCATCTTTAGGGTCATGAGTGCTTTAAAAGCAAGCAGTGGGCAAAGCTGGTCACAAAGTAGAGGGGCAACAGAGAGGGCGGAGTTTAAACAAGAACATCCCTTTGATGGAGCAAAGTCCAAAACACATCAGAAATAAAGCCAGACAGGAAGATCACTTGCTAATTTCAATTTGATATCCTGGACGCCTATTCCAACACTGAGCAGTATTTTTCTTTTCCATTGTCAATGTGTGTGTGTGTGTGTGATAATTTCTATATTTAATTTAATTTAATTACCTTTGGCACTTGTCCAAATGAGAAGCCCAAATTCTCCACTGCAGATCAAAAAACAGATACAGTAGAAATCTCTGATACTAAAAAAGGTACAGTAGCAATTTTTGCTTTAAAGGAACCTACCTTTGCTAAAAAACACAGTGGCAATCTTTGATGCTAAAAAGGTACAGTGGCAATCTCCAATGCTAAAGATGATACAGTGGCAATCTTTGATTCTGTAATTGGTAATTATCTCAACAACTGGACATCAAAATCCTGTGAGATATTTTCTCAAGACCCAAGGAGAAGGAGCTAAGTGATAGCTGGATTCCATATAAACAGAATTATGTCTTTTCTTGGGACAGAATGTTTGTTGCAAACAACAGGATCTACCAGTTCTTAACTCGAAAACCAGCATTTAAATTCCAAGGAGATGAAATAAAAGAGGCTTTATTAAAAAAAAAAAAAAAAGACAGCTAAACCACAAACTGGCTGATAGCCAGAAGATGCAAAACTGTAGTTTTCAGTGTGGCCCCCAAACCAGCTGCGCAGCAGGAGCGTCACCTGAGAAACTCTCTGCTCCCACCCCAGACGGGCTGAGTCAGAAACTCTAGAAGTGGGACGCAGGGGAAACTGTTTCAGCAAGCCCTCCAGGTGATGTTGATGCCTGCTACATTTAGAAAACTCCTGATGTAAAAATGAACGGATTGCTCTTGATTTGATGCCTAGGTTCTTAATAATTTGTGTATTTATTCAACTGGAGGATGCTCTTTTCATCAGGAGCATGTGAATATTAAAAGCAGAATCTACAGAAATGACCAGCTGTGTTGACTGTTTTTTATTCAAGGCTAAGCGTGTTTTCATAAGGACTTTTGGAGGTGCAAACGTGATCTACACATTGTGAGAAGGAGAGGAGCCCAGCAACGTAACGGGGCCAGAGAGGGCTTTGCTGCTGAGACAGCTGGCACCGGAGAAGCAACCTGCAGCGTTTACATATTAAATGTGACCATGTTCCCTCTGGCCCAGCAGCTGTGGGAAAACGGAAGTTCAGAGAGAAATATACAGGACCAGGGGAAGGGGCTTGTCTCCAGCAGGGAAGTTTTTTTTTTTTTTAATAGAAGCACTTTGTTTTGTTGTTTGTTTTTTCTTTTAATGTATTGATTCTCACATATATTTTTACAAGTAACATTTTGGAGAAATTTAGGAGACTCAGTAAAGCAATGTAAGTAATACCTCACAATCTCATACCTAGATAAAACACCTGCTCAAATTTTTATGAGTTTCTTTATAGTCTTCTTTATATTCTTATTTATTTGGGCTTTTAAAAAATTTAAAACACACTTTTTCCAGCCTTACTGAGATATTTTGACATGTAACACTGTGAAGGTTTAGGGTGCACAATGTGATCATTTGGTACAATATATATTACAAAGTTATTATCCCAGTAAGGTTAGTTAATATAATCACCATCTCGAACAGTGTGTGTGTGCTGAGGACTTTCAAGATCCACTCCTTCAGTAAGTTTCAAATGTACGATGCAATACTGGTAGCTCTAGTCACCACACCATACACTGGATGCCCAGAACCTGCTCACGTTGTACCTGGAAGCCTGGACCCTTTGACTGCCTTCATTCACTTCTCCCAGCCCCTACCCTTGGCAACTAGAAGTCTACTCTCTGTTTCTTTGAGGTTTTTTTCTTTATATTCCACATATAAGTGAGATCATGCAGTATTTGTTTCTCTGACTTATTAGCATAAAGTCCTCAAGTTTCATCCGTGTTGTCTCAAATGGCAGGATTCCATTCTGTTTTTGTGGCGGAATAATGTTCTATTTCTTATTTATTCACTGATAGTCACTTAGGTTGTCTCCACATCTTGGCTAATCTTGTAAATAATGTGGCAAGTAATTTGGCTACAAGCAATCACTTTTTAAAACAATACAGTCAGAATAAATGGCCCCTTCCAGCTACGGTAAACAGAGGAGTATGTGTTCTTGCCCCGTGGACAGAGGAGCCTGGCGCGGCCAACTCTTTGTGACGCAAGGACTGGAGCCCGCCAGGCTCCTCTGTCCACGGGGATTCTCCAGGCAAGAGTACTGGAGTGGCTGGCATACCCTCCTCTGGGTTATCTTCCCAACCCAGGGCTCAAACCCAGGTCTCCCACATTGCAGGCATATTCTTTACTATCTGAGCCATCAGGGAAGCCCAAGAATGCTGGAGTGGGCTGCCATGCCCTCCTTCAGGGGGTCTTCACAACCCAGGGATTGAACCCAGGTCTCCTGCATTGCAGGTGGATTCTTTTGCAGGTGGATTCTTTACCGTCTGAGCCACCAGGGAATTCCAAACAGAAGAGCAGACACAACAAAAGGAAACAAAGTTAGAAAAGAATCAAGAAATGTATCCCTAAAGGTGAGCAGAGGGGGAAATAGAGAGGAACTGTGATAAGAACTTGTGGTCAAGGGGCCAGCGTCAAGCCCCTTCAGTTCAGTTCAGTTCAGTTCAGTTCAGTCGCTCAGTCGTGTCTGACTCTTTGCGACCCCATGAATTGCAGCACGCCAGGCCTCCTTGTCCATCACCAACTCCCGGAGTTCACTCAGACTCACGTCCATTGAGTCCGTGATGCCATCCAGCCATCTCATCCTCGGTCGGCCCCTTCTCCTCCTGCCCCCAATCCCTCCCAGCATCAGAGTCTTTTCCAATGAGTCACCTCTTCGCATGAGGTGGCCAAAGTACTGGAGTTTCAGCTTTAGTATCATTCCTTCCAAAGAAATCCCAGGGCTGATCTCCTTCAGAATGGACTGGTTGGATCTCCTTGCAGTCCAAGGGACTCGCAACAGTCTTCTCCAACACCACAGTTCAAAAGCATCAGTTCTTCGGTGCTCAGCCTTCTTCACAGTCCAACTGTCACATTCATACTTGACCACAGGAAAAACCATAGCCTCAACTAGACAGACCTTTGTTGGCAGAGTAATGTCTCTGCTTTTGAATATGCTATCTAGGTTGGTCATAAGTTTCCTTCCAAGGAGTAAGCGTCTTCTAATTTCATGGCTGCAGTCACCATTTGCAGTGATTTTGGAGCCACCAAAAAATAAAGTATGAGACTTACCCTTAGAGAACGTATAGACTAACAAAGGGAAAGTCTAAAGAACAGTACAAAACATAATCTCAGTTTAGCCCAGCCCAGGGGAAAGTGAAATAAAGGAAAACTGAGGTGCAGTGCAAGGTGAATTAAAAAAAAAAAAAAAAACTGGTGTCTCCAGTTGGACAATGCACAGAGATGCTAGGGCAAAAACAAATGAGAAAGAGCAGCGGCGTCAGTGAGCACAGCTCCTCTCAGCAGGGGCAGGGGGAAATGCGCCCCTCGGACACACTCGGCGATGCGGTTGTCTCGGGGGTCAAGGCCGAGGAGGCTGCCCCCCAGTCTACAACGCACGGAACAGCCCCGCCTCAAAGGAGTGTTGGACCCCCAAGGGCAGCAGTGCCCAGGTTGAGAAACCATAAGAAGTATTGGGAATAGCTTTGCGTATGCAAAGATGGTAAAAAATAAAACCTGGACCCCCTTTGCTCATTCTTCAAGAAGTCACTCCGCTATTCCAAACTCTGGGTGACCTCTGGCAGCTTCCAGAGCGCCCGGTTCCCACGGTCCCTGCTGGCTCCCACGGTCCTCCAGGGGTCAGTGTCTCGCACTGCAGGGATTCGCGTGCTCTTTTCTACCCCCCCACCTCCGCCCCCACAGGACTATGAGTGCACCAGTTAGGAAAGACTTGTGTGCGTCTCTTTGTATTCTTTATCATGTTGTAAATATTTGGTAATTGTGAGCTGAGTGGGTGAGTGAGGAATGGATGGGAATGAGGCGCTAGATAGAGACCTCTGTCTTGAAGAAGTGTGTCAACGGTAACATTTATCTGTGAGCAGCACCTTAATCCAGGTCGTGTTTAGCTTATATGGTAGACTCAGCCAAAGCTGCAAAGTTACAATCAGATGGTCGAGTTCAGGGTAGGAGTTCCCATACCAGTCACACCTAAATGAGATCCTAGTTCTTTACCGAAAGCTCTGGAATTAAAGGCATTTGATGCAAATGACCGAAAGAACATTACAGGTAGCGCTCTATATTCGCAGATAACATCATCTATAATTTAAACATGTTTTACCTCCATGGATTGTTTTTCGTTACAAATATCTCTTCATGCTGAGCTGGCAGAAATCTCTGACCACCGGGGCCAGCAGTTGTCTTGAACCTCCCGGTGGTTCTGAACGTGCTCGTCTCGGGTCGCTGTCTCCTTGGATCTTGTGCAGACAGGGCTTTCCCTTCTCTTGCAGGCGGTTGCTCTTTTGTGGCCATAATGTTGATGAAACTGTGCCTCTGCAGGTGACTCATCTGTATTCACGGGCTTCCAGGCTCGTACCTTTACAAGTGAGGTTCCTGCGGACATTATAGCCCTTGCATCCCTGGACTCGCATCCCTGAGTTCTCTGGAAGTGAATTGTGAGCTGTAATCATCTTCCACTTTACCAGTTATTCCCAAATTGCTCTCAAAGTAGCTGTAACAGTTCACGCTCCTGCCAGTGACACACGAGCTTCGCTATTGCTTCACATCGCACCCTTACTGTGCGTGGCACAGTCAGACTTTGAACTTTCGCCTTTCTGCTGTGAGTGAGATGATGTCACAATGTCACTTTCACCTTCATTTTCCTGGTAGCAGATCAGGGAAAGCATCCTTCCATGTTCATCAGTCTGGTTTCCTTTTTTCTGTTATTGTCGTTTGTAGCATCTTTCTTTTCTTCATCTCTAGGATGGAGGAGCCTGGGGGGCTGCCGTCTATGGGGTCGCACAGAGTCGGACACGACTGAAGCGACTTAGCAGCGGCAGCGGCAGCGGCAGCAAGCTGGAAGTTAACAATTATGTTTCAACTTTTTAATTTTTGAAAACATACATGTTTAGCCATACAATTTGCTAGCATAACCAAAAGTTATTCAATATTCCATCCTCCTCCCAAGAACCCCAAGAACCTGAATATACTTCAAGTGTAACTGAACATCCTCTTCCATCATGTGATTGCTTTCTAGTCTTACACTTTTACCTGTTTTTAAACAATGTTTTAAGTTACTTTTTAAACTTTTTCAAGTGAAATTTTCAGACACATATTAGCAATTTCTGGATTCCTCATTATTTCATTCATCCCCTGCATTCCCTGTGGTTTCTTTTTTGTTCTTGCTGAATACTTATTTTAACGGTTATTTTATTGAGGAATTATTTCAGAAAATGTCTTTCTTTGCCCTCCAGCCTTGGAAGATAATTCAGCTGGCATAAGACTCCAGGGTGAGGTATTTGTTCTAGCACTTTGCTCCTCGGGTCCTTCTTAGTTGATGAGAATCCCGCTGTCAGTCGTCTCCTCATGGGTGGTCCGTCTTTCCTCACTGAGAGCTTTGGACATTTACCTTTATCCTTTGCAGTTTCACTAGGATTTTCACTGCCTTTCAGGTTTCATGCGTACAGTACACTTTGAGGCATCCTTATTTCCACTGAGTCCTAATAATTACTTGCTCCCTGTTCCCCTAGATAAAAGGGTTCTGCAAACTTTTTCGTCAAGAGCTGGATAGTCAATATTTTAGACTTTCTGTCACATCTTCTGTCACATTTTCTTCTGGTTTTTTAACGACTTTTCAAACATGTAAAAATCACTTTTAACTCAGAAGTTACACAACGATTTGCCAGCTTCCCTCCTAAAGCCCCAGTCAGAGCAGCCCAAGACAGCAGCACACTGTTTCTATCCTTCACCTCCATCCCCAGTCACTCCAGCTTCTTACTCAAGAGCACACACACACACGCCTACATGCGTGCACACGTGTTTCCACACTGTTGTAAACTGCATCCTGATTGCCAGGATGAGCTGAAAGCCGGGGTTTCTGCAGGAATGGAATCCCGACTTCCAGGACGGTGGTTCTGCACATACGCCACAGGGAGACCTTGACTTGGTGGTAAGTCTTGGCCTAGAGCTGTGCTTCCTGTACAGTCAGAAACACAGGGACTTCCCTGGGGGTCCAGCGGTTAACAGTCCACCTGCCAAAGCAAGGGACACGGGTTTAGTCCCAGGTCTGGGGAGATGCCACACGCCGTGCGGAGACTAAGGCCACCGCAACTACTGAGCCCAAGCGCCCTGGAGAAGCCTGCTTCCCGAGAGCAAGAGTAGCCCCTGTCGCCGCAAGGAGAGAAACAGAAAAAGACCTCTCACAGCAACAAAGGTCCATAGCAGCTAAAAGAATTACAAAAGCAGAGGGGGGTGCATTTGGATTGTTACCTGGGACATGCATGTACAAATACATGCCTGTTTGAAACAGGAATTCCATGAAGCAGCGCCTCCCCTTACCTCGGGCAAGGCACTTTGATGTTCCTCTCATCCATTCTATTGCACTCCAGTATTGCTAAAAAGGCTGTCACCACTCACTAAACTGCTTTTATGTCCCACTAATTAGTTTTGGCTTTCAGTTTGAAAAACGGGGCTGGAGAATACTCTTTTCAGAACATGGGCAGTTAGGTTTGTGTACCGACCTGGGACCCTAACCGTCATTTACAACGTTGTTTCACTGCAGAAATGTATCCTTATTTCTTAAAAACTAGATTAGAAACCAATTTGGGGAATTCAATCCATCTGTAAACTGGGGACTGCCAAGCTCTAAATCAGGAACATTTTTATATTAGGAGTTCATTTAGACCAAGAAAGAAGAAGCTGACAACCTTCTTAAAGTAATTCCAGAACAATTGTCTGCTCGGGAACAGAGCTTATCAGGGAGTAGTCAACCTTAGCATTTATGCAGCTGCTTTTCCCTTTGAAAAAGAACTTAATTTGAATTTCCAACAACAGCACTGGCGTGATTCATTTTCCCATAACGTGTGGATTGGAAATTAATGTATTTGTTCAGTTCACTTCACTTCAGTCGCTCAGTCGTGTCCGACTCTGCGACCCCACGGACTGCAGCACGCCAGGCCTCCCTGTCCATCACCAACTCCGAGTTTACCCAAACTCATGTCCATCGAGTCGGTGATGGCATCCAGCTGTCTCATCCTCTGTTGTCCCCTTCTCCTCCTGTCTTCAGTCTTTCCCAGCATCAAGATCTTTTCAGATGAATCAGTTCTTTGCATCAGGTGGCCAAAATATTGGAATTTCAGCTTCAGCATCAGTCTTTCCAGTGAATATTCAGGACTGATTTCCTTTGGGATGGACTGCTTGGATCTCCTTGCAGCTCAAGGGACTCTCAAGCGTGTTTCCCACACCACAGTTCAAAAGTATCAATTTTTGTGCTCAGTTTTCTTTATAGTTCAGCTCTCACATTCATACGTGACTACTGGAAAAACCATAGCCTTGACTAGATGGACCTTTGTTGGCAAAATAATGTCTCGGCTTTTGAATATGCTGTCTAGGTTGGTCGTAACTTTTCTTCCAAGGAGTAAGCACCTTTTAATTTCATGGCTGCAGTCACCATCCACAGTGATTTTGGAGTCCAAGAAAACAAAGTCTGTCACTAATTTCACTGTTTCCCCATCTATTTGCCATGAAGGGATGGGACCGGATGCCATGATTTTAGTTTTCTGAATGTTGAGTTTTAAGCCAAGTTTTTCACTTTCCTCTTTCAATTTCATCAAGAGGCTCTTTAGTTCTTCTTCACTTTCTGCCATAAGGGTGGTGTCATCTGCCTATCTGAGGTTTGTAAGGCGGGACCCTGGGGGCCATGACTGGCCACCCCTCCTCTCCTCCCACCGGCCAGGGGAAGTCTTTAAGGGAGGGTGCCTCCCAGATCCCAGATCCCAGGGACCAACGACAGCACACTTCACCAGCTAAAGCCGCCCCACCCAGCCACGTAGAAGGACCTGTCAGCCCGCGACGCCTCGGCCTGGCGACCTATCCGAACCCCCGTCCATCTAGCCTGACCATCCCTCGCAACGAACGTATAAAAACGTATAACCACCCCCAACACGGTCTGGGCGCGGACTTCCTCGACCTGCCTCTTTCGGGTCCAGGAACCCCGCCCGGGAGCACATCGCCATTAAAAAGCCTGTTAGACACTCTTGGTGTCCTGGTCTTTTACCTAACAAGGTTATTGATATTTCTCCAAGCAATCTTAATTCCAGCTTGTGCTTCATCCAGCCCAGCATTTCTCATGATATATTCTGCATGGAAGTTAAATAAGCAGTTCGGTGATGGCATCCAGCTGTCTCATCCTCTGTTGTCCCCTTCTCCTCCTGTCTTCAGTCTTTCCCAGCATCAAGATCTTTTCAGATGAATCAGTTCTTTGCATCAGGTGGCCAAAATATTGGAATTTCAGCTTCAGCATCAGTCTTTCCAGTGAATATTCAGGACTGATTTCCTTTGGGATGGACTGCTTGGATCTCCTTGCAGCTCAAGGGACTCTCAAGCGTGTTTCCCACACCACAGTTCAAAAGTATCAATTTTTGTGCTCAGTTTTCTTTATAGTTCAGCTCTCACATTCATACGTGACTACTGGAAAAACCATAGCCTTGACTAGATGGACCTTTGTTGGCAAAATAATGTCTCGGCTTTTGAATATGCTGTCTAGGTTGGTCGTAACTTTTCTTCCAAGGAGTAAGCACCTTTTAATTTCATGGCTGCAGTCACCATCCACAGTGATTTTGGAGTCCAAGAAAACAAAGTCTGTCACTAATTTCACTGTTTCCCCATCTATTTGCCATGAAGGGATGGGACCGGATGCCATGATTTTAGTTTTCTGAATGTTGAGTTTTAAGCCAAGTTTTTCACTTTCCTCTTTCAATTTCATCAAGAGGCTCTTTAGTTCTTCTTCACTTTCTGCCATAAGGGTGGTGTCATCTGCCTATCTGAGGTTTGTAAGGCGGGACCCTGGGGGCCATGACTGGCCACCCCTCCTCTCCTCCCACCGGCCAGGGGAAGTCTTTAAGGGAGGGTGCCTCCCAGATCCCAGATCCCAGGGACCAACGACAGCACACTTCACCAGCTAAAGCCGCCCCACCCAGCCACGTAGAAGGACCTGTCAGCCCGCGACGCCTCGGCCTGGCGACCTATCCGAACCCCCGTCCATCTAGCCTGACCATCCCTCGCAACGAACGTATAAAAACGTATAACCACCCCCAACACGGTCTGGGCGCGGACTTCCTCGACCTGCCTCTTTCGGGTCCAGGAACCCCGCCCGGGAGCACATCGCCATTAAAAAGCCTGTTAGACACTCTTGGTGTCCTGGTCTTTTACCTAACAAGGTTATTGATATTTCTCCAAGCAATCTTAATTCCAGCTTGTGCTTCATCCAGCCCAGCATTTCTCATGATATATTCTGCATGGAAGTTAAATAAGCAGGGTGACAATATACAGCTTTGACATACTCCTTTTCCTATTTGGAACCAGTCTGTTGTTTCATGTCCAGTTCTAACTGTTGTCTCTTGACTTCCATACAGATTTCTCAGGAGACAGGTCAGGTGGTCTGATATTCCCATCTCTTGAAGAATCTTCCACAGTTTCTTGTGATCCACACAGTCAAAGGTTTGGCATAGTCAATAAAGCAGAAGTAGATGTTTTTCTGGAATTCTCTTGCTTTTTCCTTGATCCAGAGGATGTTGGCAATTTGACCTCTGGTTCCTCTGCCTTTTCTAAATCCAGCTTGAACATCTGAAAGTTCATGGTCCACGTACTGCTGAAGCCTGGCTTGCAGAATTTTGAGCCTTACTTTGCTAGAGTGTGAGATGAGTGCAATTGTGCGGTAGTCTGAGCATTCTTTGGCGTTGCCTTTCTTTGGGACTGGAATGAAAGCTGACCTTCTCCAGGATGTGATTCTGCAGCTGCCTGCCAGGTTTTCTTAGACCTACTAGTTTTTGTTCCTACAGTTCCAGCTGTGTCTCAGGTGAGATCTTTCCCATCCTAACTGGTCTTGATGGGAAGAAAATCAGGCAGTTTGGGAAGTATTTCCCCAAACTTCATCAAAGCTACATTCAGGATCTTTCAGAGTATCATTAGGAATGACAGAATTTGGCCTTATTTTTGAGGGGTTTACAAACTTTTCTGTTCTATGTAAATTCGAACAACAGTATAATCCAATAAACCATGCATGCATCAGTAGTTATCCTCAGGCTTCTTTTAGAGGTCTATGAATTAATCATTTATGCAATTATTTCAGGAGATACTGGTGTTTGGAAGTATATGGCTGTATTCTACCAATTTTCATCAGTTTAAAAATGTATTCTACCATCATGTACTTTTTCTGCCCCTTGAAAATAAAACTAAGTATCCCTTCAAGTTGGTGGCTCAGATGGTAAAAAAAATCTGCCTGCCGTGCAGGAGACCCAGATCCAACCCCTGGGTTGGGAAGATCCCCTGGAGAAGGAAATGACTACGCACTCTAGTTTTCTTGCCTGGAGAATCCCATGGACAGAGAGCCTGGTGGGCTACTGTCCACGGCGTCACAAAGAGCCGGACAAGACTGAGCAACTAACACTTTTACTCTCACTTTTCACTTTCATCCCTTCAAGTTGTTCAGCAGAAGATTAAACAACTTCTATCCGAAGTTTCAACTCAGAGAGACGCAAAATATAGTGTCTAGCACACGATAAGCCACTCAGTAAATGGTAGTTTTTCTTTCTCTTTTGTTTTGTTGTTGCAGATTCTGATTTTATTTTTTTCTTCCCCTTTTATTGAGATATAATTAACACACAGCATTGCTTATGTTTAAGGTGTACAGCCTCACAGTTTGACTTAAGATGCATCTTAAAATGATTCTCACGAGTTTAGTGAACAGCCTTCATCTCATATAGATACAAAATTAAAGACAGAAAAATTTTTTTCTTTCTTGAGAACTCAAGATTTACTCTCGTAACCATTTCTGTAGAATACAGACTGCCTCTCCTGGGACTTCAGTTCCAGCTGGGGCCCTGAGCACTGGTGTTTGCTTTCCATCCCTCACTCTGCCCCTTTGCACCACCCTGCCTCCTTCCCTTGAGATCGTCACATGGTGGTAAAGGGATAAATCCATAATGACACAGAGACTGGGAAAGGGACAGCCACTGGACACGGCAGTGGAGAAAAGGCCAGCGCTGACTGACCACAACGCTGCCAGCCTGCAAGATCAGAAAGGGAAATAAAGGAAACTGGGCGTAAAGAAAAGAGCTGGCTAGGGACAGTCTTCCTCTGACTGGCAAAAGAGCCGTGACCTTGGAGCTGCAAAAAGAAACAATAGACCTAGCACACAGTGTAAAAACAGATTACTGGTCCTCAAACCTGGAGCATCCATCCATGGAAGATCTCAGCATAATTACAGAACAGAGTGTAATGTTATCCCCTCTGACTTGATGTAGAGTACATTAAGAGCGGGGGTTTTGGAGAAAGACTGTCTGGATTTAAGCCCCAGTTCTGTCCTATCGAGATGGCGATTAAAGACAAGGGGGTGGGACATGGGCCTGTCCGGAGGAAAGGCAGGAGGTTGGGGAAATGCAAGGAAGCCGAGGCAGGAGGAAACCCTGGGCGTTGGGGGAGCAGGCGTGCCCTTCTTTGGGGGAAAGCGATACAAGGTGAACCAGACACTGCACTTGAAGCCACTGGAAAAAATAAAGTGACATCAAAATTTAAGAAGGATCGATGAATAAGCAGTGTGTGAGTAGGCAAAGTTAGCACCCTTTTTAAAGATGTCCAGGTCGCCACTGGAAGAACCAGAGATGAGGACTGTTCAGAGCGGCTGACAGAGTTCCGTGGACAGAGGAGCCTGGCAGGTTACGGTTCACAGGGGGGCCGAGAGTCAGACATGACTGAGTTACTGAGCACGCAGGCTAGGACATCACACGGGGGTGGGAAGGCAGGTACACGCAAGTACGCATGCTCCCTCAGTCGTGTCCGACTCTTCGTGGCCCATAGACTGCAGCCCCCAAGCTCCTCTGTCCATGGGAGTCTCCAGGCAAGAATACTGGAGCAGGTTGCCATTTCCTCCTGCAGGGAATCTTTCCCACCCAGGGACTGAGCCCGAGTCTCTTGTGCCTCCTGCATTGGCAGGTAGATTCTTTGCTACTGGACTACCTGGGAAGCCCCAGGAGAGCAGGTAATGAGATATTTTATTATTATTATTATTAAATCTTCTACACAACAACAACCAAAATACCCATGTGCATATAATTTGACTTTGATAAAACAGAAAAGAAATTTAAAACTCTCCAAGTGGAAAAAAAAAATGTATTTATCTGCAATGAAAGAGATCCTAACAGAATTTGCATAATTTATATACCCCTGAAGGAGTCCCGCAGCAAATATGTCTCAAGTGGATGCTTTACCTGTGAGATTTTGTATCTGCCTAAAAACGCCATTCCACACTCGGCTATTTTCTTGGGAAACATTATGCAAATCACTTTACAGGTTTCCGCTGGCACAGCTCAGTAATTACCACATTTTCTGGGCTGAGACACTCAGTCTTTCCACGCTTCCTGAAGCCTCAGATTCCAGGTGAAGTAGAGCTGACCCAGACCCCAGGGAGAAGCAGGTGAAAAGGTGCAGCTTGAGAGCAGAAGGAAAAAAGCGCGGGTTTTGAAAGTTCCCGAGTCCACAGTTCCTGCGTAAGACCAGACGAAGGGAACGTGGCATCTGGTTGCCCGGGAGCCTGATGACGACGCTGGAGCGCTCAGGAGGTGGTCGTTGCTTCCCGAGGCTGCTCGCTGAGCCAGCGGTGGCGGCGGCCTATCACAGAAGACACACAGAACAGGGCACTCACACGCTAGCTGTTAACCAGAAACTTGCTTTGGAGCCAACTGGGAGCCCAGTCATTTCCCCCTTTTGATTCAAATATGAAGAACGAGTGACCGAGGAAGCAAAGGGATGATGAACACAACATTCAGAATTGTGGTCAAAGAGGATCAGACAGAGATCTTCTAGACGGAGAAGGGGCAGGAGGTCGGGGAGATGACAGACAGTCTTCCAGCCCTTAAGTTAGACGGTGAGTCACGGGCGTTTGTATTATTATTATTGTTAGGGGAAAAATGTAAGTTGCCTGAAAAAGAGAGGTCTAACGCATTACCTTATCACTCCATTTCCTTATCACAGTATCACTCCATTTCTGAACACCATTAAGTTATATCTTCCTTTTTTACCCATCTTTCAAGTTCTTCCACAACATTTCAGCACTTCAAAACAAATGCTGTGCGGGTTATAATGGAAGAACAGGGATTTCTTTAGAATCAAAGCAGCTCAAGCTCAGGACCTGTGCCCTCTGAAACCCTCACGGCCTTTCAGCCGTTGACTGTTATTACTGCAGGCCTTCTTCCCCACCTCACTGGTGTCTGCGCACCGCCTTTTGTCAGCACTCACAGAAAGGTGCCTTCATCCTGTCACCTCTGGTTGGGAAAGCGGTGTGTCCCATGGCCAGACTGACCTCACAGAGGTCATCATTTCTGCGCCAGAAACTCCACAACCTGTTTCCTGTGAGCGAGTGCCCTTCCTCCTGTGCTGACCCGAGGCCCTGGAAGCTCCACGCGGGCTGGCACAGACCACTGCTCGCCCAGCTGGGAGAGCCCCGTTTTCAGGGGCTGAGCCGGGCTGACCTTCAAGGACATGGCTTGCAGGTCAAGTGATCGTGCTGGAGGAAGTCTGGTTGAACCTGGGCAGGGACTGGCACTAGGGGCTGGCTTGCACCAAGAACTTGCACAAGGACGGGCTGCCACGGTCCTCGCGGACTGGCCCGACTATAGACACCCACCCCGCACGCCCGCTGCCTGCTCCTGCGCCAGCAGCTGGAGGCGGTTCCCTGCCCCTTCCCCTGAGCCTGCCCTGGAGCTGCCCTTAATCAATTGAGCAGGGCGACTAACTATACTCCAAAAAAATTTAAATAAGTAAGTTCAAAAAATATGTAATGGAAAAGAATGTGGAAAAGAAGATATGTATGTATATATCCAAATCACGTTGCTGTATGCTTGAAGCTAATACATTATAAATCAATTATGCTTCAATAAAGCTTTAAATTAAAGAAACAGACTATGGCAGAAGTAAACTGGTGACAGCTCTGGGTCTAACCCCCACGGTGCCTGGCACTTTCTTTCATCCTCCTAGAAGCTCAAGCTTCCTCGGGGCCCAGATCTCTGGCAGAGACCCCACCGGGGCCGGGGGCGGGGTGGAGAGGGAGAGGGAGAGCGGCGTGGCGGGCTCTGGCCGTGCAGTCACCCTGGCTGGAGCGGTGGACTGGAGAGTGACTCTGTCCTGGTTCCCCGCAGGCGCCATAGATAACAGGGTACCACAAGCTGGACAGCTTAAAGCAACAGAAAATTTATCCTCCCACAGTTCTAGGGCTTCCCAGGTTGTGTTAGTGGTAAACAATCCGCCTGCCAGTGCAGGAGACTCAAGAGTCACAGGTTTGATTACTGGATCGAGAAGATGGCTGGAGAAGGACATGGCAGCCCACGCCAGTCTTCTTGCCCGGAGAATTCGACCAGAGAGGAGCCAGGTGGGGTACTGCCCATGGGGTCACAGAGAGCCGGACACGACTGACCCTGCACACACACAGTTCTAGAGGTTACAAGTCTGAACTCAGTGCGTGCCATCGGGGTTGGCTCCTTCCGGAGACGCTGAAGTGGACTCTGCTCCTTGCCTCCCGCGGCTTCCGCTGGCGGCCTGCGATGCTGGGAGGCCCCTGGCTGCAGCTCCGTCACCGGCCTTGGGCCTCACTGCCTCGTGGCCTCCTCCCGGCGTCTGTCTACGTGTCCTCTTCCCCTTCTCCTAAGGACAGCGGTTATCTTGGACCGTGAGCCCACCCTCCCTCAGAATGACCTCATCTTAATTATATCTGCAAAGATCATTTTCCAGCAAAAAGTCACATTCTGAGGCTCTGGGTAAATGTGGATCCAACCTAGTACAGAAAGCGTCTGGAGCATTCCAGTCCCAGCCAGACCTTCAGACACTACAGCCACGAGCGGCGCCCCAGGAGAGGAGCGCGATTACGTCCGCTCTCGCCGAGCCTGCCCGAGTTCGCCGAATCCTAAGCGAACGACCGTGGTTGTTTTGCAAGCCATGACATTTGGCGAAGGTTTGTGACACAGAAGAGGTAACCAGAAGAATCCTTTCGAAACATCGGAGAGGTGATTTGGCCGGTCACTAGCTTGAATCTAAGTACGCGCCGCTAATATGTAAACAAAACCGCCAGGGAAGCGAGAAGAGTGGCGTTTTTGTGAAACGCTCCTGCAGTCTGCAGGAGACGCCCTACATTTGATTTCATTTAATTGTTTTTCTTCACCCAGGGGTTCCTGAGACGTGATTTCCTGTTTAAAATGAGAAGAAAAAAAAAAGAGAGAGGGGGTGGTCTATGTCTCAGAATGACTGTAAAATGCTGAGTAACATGGAAGGAATGTGAAATGCTCTGACCTTTAGAAGAGAGGCTTCTTTCCTATGAAGGACAGGAGATTTTATTATGCTTGATAGCCCCTGGCAAGAAAAAGGAAAGAACTGACTGTGCTACAGCCAACGTCCTAGTCTGTAAAGATTAGAAGGTGAACAGACTTGAGGTGTGAAAACCATGAGATCTGACCCCAGCCAGGTGTTCAGTAATTCAACCCTCATCTTGCCCGGGCAAAAGAAGACTTTCAGGCCTCCAACTTCTGAGAGCCTTGGGTCGAACCGGATGAAGGAAATGACAGGTTGCCAGTTTTCCATAACAACCTCCCAAGGCCACGCAGGGTGAGAAATGGCAAATGTCAGTCTCTCGTGACCCTAGGAGCGGCAAAGCCTGCTATAAAGCTGTTGAGTAATAAAATACAACGGGGCGAGGGGGAAGTTATCCAAAAGGGAATGGGTCGTGACGATCAAGCCTACTGGGAAAATAATCATGAAATCTTCATGAAGAGACAAGGACGTCACAGACTCAGATGAAAGTCAAAACGTAGGGGTCCTTCCCACTTATTAAACATGAGCATTAGGAAAGCTCCCTGTGCCATTTGATGCTTCAGATTCCTCGTTTGGAAAAGGGGAATAACAATGCCCTACTTTCCTCAAAAGGTCACTCTGAAAAATATGAAATTATAAATACGAAACCAGTTTGAACACTCCAAAAATGCATGACCAAGATCAGGTTTAATTATTATTATTCAGCATATTTTTAAGCATGCTCATGGGACAAATATTTTCTGCAGTCCTTATTTCAGATATGGATGATTAAAAGGAATTACTAATGAAACCTGTATACACCATATATATAAAATAGATAATCAATAAGGACCTACTGTATAGCACAGGGAAGGCTACTCAATATTCTGTAATACCCTATATGAGAAAATAATCTGAAAAAGGATGGCTATATGTGTATGCAAAATGGAATTGCTTTGCTGTACACCTGAAGTGAACACAATATTGTAAATCAGCTTACAATATTTTAAATACTGAAGATGTATTGTGCTTAGTCACTCAGTCATATCCGACTCTTTGTGACCGCATGGACTGTAGCCCTCCAGGCTCCTCTGTCCATAGGATTTTCCAGGCAAGAATACTGGGGTGGGCTGCCATTTCCTTCACCAGAGGATCTGCCCCACCCAGGGGCTGAACTCACGTTTCCTGTGTCTCCCGCATTGCAGCAGATTCTTTAGCCATTGAGCCACGCTTCAACGTAAAATAAAAATTTTTTTAAAAAAGAAAGAAAACCTGGAGAACAGTGGTGTCGATGGCAGCCACAGTCTTGTCGACAGAATGCTGAGCTCCTGACTTCTGACTTCCCATTTCCCACCCTGTCCAGGAATTTCAGGACTTTCTTCTGCAAGATGCTTCCTCTAACCTCTACTCTCATGTATTTGCAGCAATGATACCTATTTTCAAACCGTGGGCTTCCAGTTAAAGTCCTCCAGGAAAACCACCCTCTGGAATCCCCATACGAGGTTCAGCTGTCACTTCCCATTCCCTGTCACATCAAAGGCAGACCGCTGCCAAGACAAAGGTGAGGTCTGGAGCATATGCTTCTCCCTGGGGTCTGGAGTACCAGCCAGTTTGGCATCTTATGAGATAACAAAGAGAGAGAAGACTGAATTTATTGTTCTCTGCTACCACAAAGTCTCTTGACATTTGGATTTCCAAGCCAATCTAAAAGAAACTAAGCATTAAATTCTGCTAACTATGCATCTGGCAACTTAAAAAAAATCTGTCATCCTTACAAATATCTTCTAATATTGATAATATTACATCTTTTCCCCATTGTGCTGTGCTTAGTAATAAGTCGTGTCCAACTCTTTGCAGCCCCATGGACTGTAGCCCTCCAGGCTCCTCTGTCCATGGGATTCTCCAGGCCAGAATACTGGAGTGGGTTGCCATTTCCTTCTCCAGGGGATCTTCCTGACCCAGGGATGGAACCCCGGCCTCCCATGTTATAGGCAGATTCTTTACCATTTGAGCCTCCAGGGAAGCCCATTTTCCCCATAGGTAAATAAGAAAATCAAAGGTCAGTGCTTTAGTAACTTGAATAAGGTCACAGACCTAAGATGTATTGATAGCAGAGCCAGAACACGAATCTAGGTGGTCTGACTGAGAAATTCAAGCTCTTGCTGTTACATCACACCTTGTTTGGGCTTTATGTAAGAAACAGAGGATGGGTGATGAAGCTGACACATCCCTTCCACACTTGGCTCGCTGCTGGCCATGCTGCTGTGGAGGAGCGTGCAAGCTGTGGCATGTCCGTCTTTCAGTGGAAATCCAGTCGTCCAGGTTTTGCTTCTTTTGCCTATGGTGTATACACACACACACACACACACACACACATATGAGCTCTCCTTTTTTTTTTTCCTTTTTCTGGTAAGCTAGCCCGATTTGTACTGTGAATCATTCGTATTAAATCTAACGGTTTCTTCAGTGGTGGTTCAGTGAAAGTCTAAATTCCGAAGCATGATGTTGCAGACTCTCTGTGATCTGGTCCTTTCACAACTCCTGCTTTGCCTCCCTTCATTCATTTTCCCTCACTTGCCACAGCCTCCGGCAAAGCACATGAAGAACCACTGCCTGTGGGGCCTATATCCACATATTTTCTTACGATGCACCTTTCAGGTAGAATGATGTTACCACCCAGGATTAGTTCCTGTCAATATTTCAAAAATCTTAATAGAAATTAAAGAGTTAACCTGAAATAATAACTTCTTAGACTAAAATATTTAGTGTTTTGGCTTTTGGCCAAAAAAAAAAAAAATACTCGGTATGGGAATATTGATTATTTTGTCTGATTAGAAATTCCGATTACCCATAATACACAGCTTTTGCTATCAGATTCAGAAATGCCTCTTGATAAATGCGAATTTACTTATAATGACAAAGTGTTTTTGAAAGCAGCATGGCTTGGGGAGGAGACAGGTGATAACAGTGTGGCTTGGTGATAAAAGCAATCTGAGGAGCCAGTGGCCTACAGGGGTCTTTATTGCAGCACATTTTATTAGAATTCTGCCTATTTTTGGCATCTTATATAAACGCTTCTTCCCCCATGAAATCTCCCCTAATTGTCGGGGAGAGGTGAGCCCCTTGCCCTTTGAGCCTATGACCTGGGGGATGTGCTGCTCTTGCTTCTGTATTTCCTTGGGCCTGAGCTGCTATCAGCTGTAATCTGCACCATTATCCTGCAGACCACAAAGAAAGAAAAATACTAACAACTAAGCTATGGTGACTACATCGACTCTATTATGTGAAATGTACAGAAACCTTCGTGTCATGACCCATGGGACCCACACCACACGCACTTTGTTTCCTTCCCTTACCAGCTCACTAAGAGGGAGCGGCTGCGGCTTCGTTATTTCCCTTTCCTCAGGACCTTGTGTGTGTGTGTGTGTGTGTGTGAAATTCATGCAGTCATGTCTGATGCTTTGTGACCCCATGGACTGTAGCCCAACAGGCTTCTCTGTCCATGGGATTCTCCAGGCAAGCATGCTGGAGCAGGTAGCCATTTCCTTCTCTAGGGGCTCTTTGCAATCCAGGGATTGAAACCAAGTCTCCCTATCCTATGCCTTATATGTGCTATATATTCAATGTGTGTGCTATATTGAACTCTTAGTTTAGAATTGTCTAAGAGACTCCCAAAGCCGGGTGACTGTTAGGCTCGCAGTGAAATGTCATGGACTGTTTCTGCTTTTTGCATATACTTAGAGATCAATCTAGTCTACAAATTAGACAATAAAGTTAATCAGATAATAAAGAATCCTAACAGACCAATTAAACTATAAAGAATCCTAACAGATTTCTCATCTTCATATCAGTTAGAACTAAACATTTTTACCAAAACACTGTTCGTTAGATTTCTATTTTGAGAGCCTTTTATTTAACTTGGGGTATAGTACAGAAAATTTCATATTTACTCTTGAATATTGGGCCAAGCCTCCATCAGAAGTCACCTGAAATCTCTTTACTCCCAGCACCCAACGCCAAGACTACTTCTGAGGGAGACTTTTTTGAGGACTCTGGAAAGAAGACAAAGAAGGTTGGCGGAAGCAGAGAGGAGGGGATTTCTGATTGGCAGGCCTTTGAGGGACACTGGGAATAGGACGATGAGTTTACCATCAGATATTTCACCAATCGTTTTACTAATAAGTAGCTGAATGATTCGGAGAAGGCAATGGCAACCCACTCCAGTACTCTTGCCTAGAGAATCCCTTGGACAGAGGAGCCCGGTGGGCTCCCATCTATGGGGTCGCGCAGAGTTGGACATGACTGAGGCGACTCAGCAGCAGCAGCAGCGTTGGGCCAAGAGAGGAAAAGCGTAAGGAAGGACAGGGAAAGAAGAAAAAGCTCCCCAAGGACTGAAACCTCCTGTCTGTGTACCTGCAAGATGCCGCGGTCTTAGTGAACCACCGGAAGTTTAATTAGCTGGATGGGGTATGGCTGATGAATGACACGTCAGCCATCTATCATCACAGTAATTCTGCACAGCAGACTGCAGCTAAACCTCTGTACTGCTAACAATACACATTTGTCTAGTGCGCATGGGGTGGCTGGGTGCTCTGCTGACGGGTTGGACTTGCCCACGCACCCAGGAGTCAGCTGGTCTGGGCAGCTGGGCTGGAGGGGCTCCACTCCACACCCCGACCATCCTCCGCCCAGAACCACAGACGTGTCCTCACGGCAGCTGGCAGAGCATGCAAGAGCGAGCAGAAACACACCAGCTTCCTAGACCTCAGCTTCAGACTGCATGCCATGCCCCTTGCCTCGTTCTATTGGCCGACAGGAGTAGTATACCCGCACAGAAGCCATGAGGCAAGGAGACACCCCTCCCTCTTTAGAACGGGGCTTGCTAAGTCACATGGCGAAAGGCGTACGTACAGGAGAGGGTGAAGAACTGGTATCTATGATGCAACTCCCCCCCATGGAATAAATCACATCTAACACGTAAATATCGATTTAGGGTTTACAAAGCAGGTTGTTTACTAAGTCCTGTCCGACTCTTTTATGACCCCGTGGACGCCTCTGTCCATGGGATTTCTCAGAAAAGAATACTGCAGTGGGTAGCCTTTCCCTCCTCCAGGGGATCTTCCTGATCCCTGGGGGTCAGGAAGGGATTGAAGCCGAGCCTCTTGCATTGGCAGGTGGATTCTTTACCACGGAGCCACCGAGGAAACTCCGAATTGGCCAAACAGATATACTTATTCCTGCCCTACTGAAGCAAAAAGGAAACTTGAGGAACTCAAATAACTTGTGATACATACCAAGTGATTGGGATGGAATTCAATTTGAATAATCAAGTATATTAAACTTACAAAACTTATTAAAAGCATGGGGTTAAGTGATTCAGTAAAGGGCTAGGTCAATTCAGAAGAACAATACTGAGTTTTTATCTTCAGGAACAATCGACCACACCCAGAGTTTCTGGGGAGTCTGTTCCAGCTGGTTTCTAGGCTACATACATAAATAAGAATTGGGGCTTGTTTTCACACAAACACATTAATTCGTGAAGAGATCAGGCTAAGAGTCCAAGGAATGATGAGAATCCAAACTGGCGGCAGCAGAGAGGCCGACAGCGTCCCATGCTGATAAACTGCACACGGATTTTCTGTCTCGAACCGATTGGGGAAAAAATAGTTTGAGGTGATGAACTATAACATGTTGGAAGTGATTGGTTTAGTAAGAAAAAGGGTGTTAATTTAGAAATATCAATACTCCTACCCTCCTGGTAAATTATGTAGAGACAGAATGAAATCAGAGCTGCCCAACGATCTGATAGTTTATGGTTTCATTTTCTACCACGTATGTCTCACAGGCATGTACTCAGAAGAGAAGGCTTTTGCATTTCTGCCAGAAACATTGCTGCCTAAATACTCACTCACTAAAATTTATATTCAGAGGGAGAAAGGCTCTGAGGTCAAGGTCACCTAATCAAAGAGAGATTCAGTTCAGTTCAGTTCAGTCGCTCAGTCGTGTCCGACTCTTTGCGACCCCATGAATCGCAGCACGCCAGGCCTCCCTGTTCATCACCATCTCCCGGAGTTCACTCAGACTCATGTCCATCGAGTCCGTGATGCCATCCAGCCGTCTCATCCTCTGTCGTCCCCTTCTCCTCCTGCCCCCAATCCCTCCCAGCATCAGAGTCTTTTCCAATGAGTCAACTCTTTGCATGAGGTGGCCAAAGTACTGGAGGTTCACCTTTAGCATTATCCCTTCCAAAGAAATGCCAGAGCTGATCTCTTTCAGAATGGACTGGTTGGATTAGGGGTAGAAAATAAAAGATTAATTGAAATTTCCAGTAACTTTCCAATCATCTTACCAATAAATATAGTTGCCTCTCCATATCCTCCATGGGTTCCACATTCTCAGATTCAATCAGTCATAAATCAAAAGTATTCAGAAAAAAAAAAAATCCAGAAAGTTCCCCAAAGAAAGCTGCACATGGCAAGCATTTGCATAGCATTTGGACTGTACTGGGTGTTGGAAGTAAGTCATACAAATAGAGATGATTGTACATAGTGTATGCATATACTATGCCATTCTATATCGGGGGGTTAAGCGTCCGCATGGATTCTGGCATCTGTCGGGGGTCCTGGAACCAATCCCCAGAGAATGCCAAGGGCTCGACAGACTCACTCGGAGAGCCTGTTCCCTGAGGCCTTCCTGCCGCCCCCGCCTAAGCAGCCTTGCTCCTGATCTCGGCGCGTCCTGCTCTGCTCCCTGGTTGCGTGATGTCAGTTGCAATGCGCTGTTTCTTCCTGGGAGTCTCTTTGCAATGCATGCTGCATCCTAGCCAGTAAGCCTTATGAGGGGAGAGTCGTAAATTTCTCATTCATCTTTTGTATCCTAGGTGTAGGGACCGTTGATGGAAGCCTTTATTGGGCGGTCGTTCTCGGGCACAACTCCCGGGGGCACGCGAGGAAGGGAAGGGAGTCTGCAAGGTATGAGGGGGTGAGGAAGGGGTTTTTATAGCCAGGGCTGGCATCCAAACCAGGTTCTTTCATATAAGGGAAAAAGCACGGGCTGTAGCAGTGATTGGTGTTCGGGAGGCTTCGTGCCAGCACCTGATTGGGCCAGGCTACAGGGGGTTGGTCCCTGGAAGTTTGGTCCGCCCCGATATCTGTCTGGGCGTCGGCCAACTGTCGGGACTTGTCCGGGCTTGTCCGGGGCATGTCTCGACATGCCCGACCTTTCACTGACCTTTCATCGACCTTTCACTAGGACCTAGAATAGTGCTTGGTTCTAGGTCATTCATACGCTCACAATGTCATTCACAATATTTGTCAAATGAAAATTGGTCCCGCATAACCAGTTTCGATCACTTCCACCTCCTACAGCCCATTCTCTGCAAGCCAGCACCACAGAGGGCACACGGGGATGTGCCCTTGATTAGCGGTCCCATGCCCCTTTGCAATGGCTCCTCCTAAGAGTAAGACCACAGTCCTTAACGCGGTCTTCGCGGCACTGGGTAGTCACGCCCCTTCTCACCTCTTCCTCCTCCCTCTTGACTTCTCACCATCAGGCTCCAGACGCAATGCTTCTTTGCGCGAAAGGCTCCAACACTCTGTGACTCTGCCAGTCCTGGGCCCCTGCACGCATGTCCCCTGCCCTGGCCACCGGCTTGCCCTCTCTTCCAAGCCTCGCCTCCCAGCTGTGAGCCCAGCATCACCTCGGGGAAGCCTTTCCTGACCCCCGTCTGGTCAGGCAAGCTGTCCCTGGCTCCCACAGGATCCACGCTGCTGCTCTCCTTGAGAGCACAGACCACAGTTGTTGTTTTTCATTGATATTGTTACGCTCCCAGTCCAAGTCTCCGAATAGACTGAGAGAACAGGTCCACCACGGCAATGCAAAAGCAAGAAGGGAGTTTATTGCTAACTCGAGTTAGGGCACTCTGTCACATCCAAAGCAGTGGAGTGAGGCAGAGAGCCCCGAGCCCAGAGTTACAGGAGTATTTATAGACTTAGAGCAAAGACAGTGAGTTGGCAAGGGCGGATTGGTTGCAGGGGGTTCTTGGCATCTATTAATTGGCTAAATTTTGCGCATGCGGGCTCGCTTAAGGGACTTTTCGTGTTATCTGGGCTAGCTCTAACCAGGCTATGGGGAGTATGCTGACCGGCTGAGTCTCAGGGTCGGGGGGATGATGATCTCAGCTCATCTCAGCTCCTCGGGGCAGTGACCCAGCTTTTTCTGTGATTGTAGCTCTGGCTACTTTAGTCCTTGAAGCTTGTCATGGCTTCTGTCAGGTCTCAACAGTATGTGTGCAGTCTGATGACTATCTATGTTCCTCCCAGACAGGAAGTCCCATTGTTAGGCCTCAAGGCCTCCTTCTAGGGGTCCGTTGCCCAAGGAATCTCCAAGACACGGAATCGATGCAAACAGCAAGAGGATTTATTAGGCCGGCGCGCCGGGGTTCGATCACCACCAGGGAAGAACGAACCCCCTTAAACATTTGTTACAAAGCAGTTTTTAAACACAAAAGCCACAGACAGGTACAGCTGGGGTGGAACAATCTGATTGGTGCATTTGTTATCGGGTCGACTTGTCTGTCTGAGTTTTAATTTTTTTCTGCTAACTTGTTTTTCCAGAAAATTAGTTTCCTGGAACGGTTTGCGGTAAACATCTCCCAGAAAACTTCCTGGGGGCTGCATTTCTAAGATACGAGTCCCCTACACATTTTTGAGATGAAGGTCTGTCTTAAGATTAACAGGAGGGCTTGTTTTCCCGAGGCCTTGAGATGAAGGTTTGCTTTAAGATTAACAGGTGGGCCTGTTTTTTTTTTTTTTTTTTGAGGCCCTAGTACAACTTTAACCTCTACCTTGCCCAGTCTCCTTTTCACCATGAAGGCAGGAACTGTGATGACTGGTTTCTGCTTACCAGCTAACACTTGGGATTTTTGCTCACAATCACATATCCAGGCCTGGAGCACTGTGCAAGATCAGAACCCAGAAAACATGTGTTAAGTCAATCAGTCAATGAAAGGGACACACAGATACGTGCGTGCGTGTACACACACACACACACACACCCCTTCCATCTCTTCCCTGTCTTCCTTCAGGATGAGTACATAAGACAACAGATCTGATTCTAAAAATAACTTCTGCTGTACACCACTAGATTTGAATTTATTGGTTTTAGCCAAGAAACAAGTTCCAGCCAGTTGTCTTAGCTTCTCGGCTAATACATGGTAAAAATTTTCTCATTTCACACTACCTCTCGGCAATCTATTCATTTTGTAAAATGACATGGAAGTATCTTGTCTCCACGGAGAGACTTCATTCAAAGTATCCCTTCTTACTATCAAACCAGTGCTTAGTGAGCTTTCCCTTTCTGACTCAGACTTTACCACGGTTTACCACTTCTGTGTTTGAAGCTCCTTCTACGCCCACCCCACCACATATGGCCACAGCTTGTTTGCAAAGAATGCCGATCCTGCTTTCAAACAAAACTGCTCCCATATGCTTGCGATTCATTTCCCCCTTCCTGCCTTTGCTTCATTTGTTTTAGAATTTACGTTTAATTTTGAAACGGTTGCTGTGAAGGGAAGTGACTGGGGAGGGGAAGAATCAGGAGACAGAGACACAAAGCTGGGGGCTGAGGGAGAGGGATGATGCTTGTCCCACACACAGCTGGCATCAAAAGGCTGCTGGAAAAGCCACAGAAAGAAGGCCACGCCCCCACTTGATCCTTCCCTTCCAGCTGAAAGTGAGGGGACGCGGAAACAGAGAGGTGCAGAGGCAGTCTCCTGCTCCGGAATGCACGCCGGTTCCATGGCTTCATCACACATGGACCCGAGCTGTGCTTCAGCAATTGACCAGGTGACATTCGGAAAAGTGGGGAAGCATGCTTTCTCCAGAGAATATTAATGAAACCAAGGAAGGAGTGGGGTGAGTGCTTCTTAGAACTCAGTGGTTGACCTTTTAAAGGAGTCAAATGTTTGTGTATAGAACTAACTTGGCATTCCTGGACAATTTATCCCTTCAACAAATGCTATTCAGCATTCTTTCTGTGTCATAGCCTTTGCTAGGCATCAGGGATACAACAAGGAAAAAAACCAGATATCCCTGACTTCACAGAGCTTACATTTTAACAAGGGAGAGTACACAATTAAACAACCAGGCAAGAACATACATGTCAGAATTTACTAGGTGTCATGGAGAAGGTAAGCAGGGGAAAAGGTCGTGGCATGCAAGCGAGGTGCCAGGGCTGGCGTTCCGAAAGGACAGGAGCGGCAGAAGGACTTCCCTGGCTGCCCAGTAGTTAAGGCAGAGGACGCGGTTTTGATCTCTGGTCGAACTAAGCAGTTAAAGGGACTAAGATCCCACATGCTACCAGAGCAACGAAGCTCACGCACCTCAACTGCTGAAGCCGCGAGCTCAGGCGCCTGCTTGCCACAGCTAGGAAGAGTCCATGCTCCCCAGGGAAAGACCCCGCATGCCGCTGCGAAGACCCACACACCGCAGCCAAGACGCAACACCTCCAAAATGAACTAACAAGAGTCGTCAGAGGCGGTGTCACCTGGCAGGTAAAGGACTGAGCCTGTGGCTGCAGAAGGCGGGGGTGGTGGAGAGCAAGCCCAGCAGATGGGAGAGCAAGCGCAGAGGCCCCGAGGCCGACAGTCAGGCGGCACTCCGGAGGTGCACGAGGCAGCTGACGCAGAGTGCCAGAGCTAACGCCAGGGCCTCAAGGCAATGGGCTCAAGAGAGCTCTGTCGTCTAGTCCGGGACTCAGGAGAGGAGGTCAGTGAAGGAGAGTCAGCAGGACAGGCTCCTGCAGCCTCTGAGGCTGATACAGCAGGCAGGGAGGAGTTTAGCAAAAGAATACAAAATTACAAGTCAAGAGTATAAAATGAGTATACCTTTAGAATGTGAAAAGGGATCGCCTCCAAGTTAGACACTTTAAAAGCTGGCAGATACCATCCATACGTGGAATTTTTAATTATTTAACTGCCTGATCCTATCACAGGATAGACTCACTGACGCTGAGCTCCTCAAGCGCACAGCGCACATACGTGTGTGCCCATGTGCTGAGTCACTAGCCATGTCCAACTGTTTGGTGACCTTGTGGGCTGTCCCCTGCCAGGCTCCTCTGTCCATGCGATTCTCCGAGCAAGAACACTGGAGAGGGTTGCCATATCCTCCTCCAGGAGATCTTCCCAATCCAGGGATGGAACCCGCGTCTCCTGTCTCCTGCACCGGGAGGCGGGTCTTTACCCCTGGCACCACCTGGAAAGGTCCTACATCCCTATAATACTTTCTTCCATACATTTTTTTGGCTGTATACTTCTTGATCAACTTTTCATATTACAGTTATCTTCTGATATTATTTTCTAGAGAGAAAATGGAAAAATAAACAGTCTTCTTTCTAGCATGACAGATCAGTTTTTAAATTTTTTTTCATTTCTATGCATAAAATGCATAAAATTGGTGTCTTTACACACAGAATACCATGCTGTTTACCGTCCTGGTAGAAATTTGAGTTCCATAAACACAATTTAATCTGTTAAATTTGATTTCAAGCAATTCTTTCTTTTATAATTTAAAATATACATGTTATTATTGCATTCTCCTATATTCCTGATGAGAGAACTGCGATTTTGTTAAGGTATCAAAGAACTGAATTTCACAGAAAGAGCATATTGTTTTATACTTTTGATGATAACAAGAATTTTCCACAGACTGCTTTTGAAGATTTGTTTCTCTTTTACTCCCACAAACTTCTGGTGCTATATACCAGAGCAAAGATTCACAGGGACTGTGATTCAATTTCTAAGCAGCACCCTTTGTCTTGATGCCAGTTACCTCAGCACACCAGGCATTAGAAGTCTTTCTCAAAGCCATTCCTACTCCAGAGGAATAGAAACAAGTCAACTGTACATACAATAAGCTACAACAAAAACACGTAAATGCATCCCCCAAACCCAGACTAAAGGCATCTCCAGCCCAAGCTGATCTTAGATCCATCTCCAAAATGTTTATGATCAGAACGCCTATAGCCATTCCAACATCATCTGACAAAAGGGGAAATTTTAGACTTCCTAACACAGAAACATTCAAACATAAAAAGTGGACCGATTAGTATAATAAAAAAATTCAATAGTTACTGACTCAGGGTCGATTTTGTTTCAGCAATATTTACCTCTTCCCTCCTCGAAGAATTCACAACATTTCATCTACAAAAGTTTCAAAATGTACTTATAAAGCATAAGGATTCTTTAAAAATGACTACAAAATTAATAATACATTTTATTAATAAATTAAATTTTAATAATAAATTTAAAATCCTACTACAAAACTAATAATTATTCCCTTGTATCATATATTGGGTTCAAACATCTGTCTCATGAGATGCTGTATATTTATTTTTTCTTGTTATTTATTTAGGGCATGAGATTATTTGTCCTGCAGCGCCTGCCTCAGTCTGTATTTTTCCAGCCACATGCCCATGGTATCATGTGTTTGTCGTGTCTTCCTGTCTTCTGTACTCCTCTTCACTGAGAGCGGGACCTAGAAGCTGCATGAGATTCTGGTTTGACATCTTCCGGCAAGAATACTTCAAGTGGTGGTGTCAGAGGCACTTAACCATCTGCCTGCTTCTTGCTTTTTGAGGCTGCAGCTGCGGATGATCAATGCTGCCTTAGGGCGGAGTTCCCAAAATAGGCCCGAAGGGAGGGATTATGTGAAAGCACCTTGGGAGACCCGCAAGGCACCTGGGGAGGGCGCCGCATCTAGCGCCCTGGGAGACAGCAATCTGTGCGGGAGCAGAAGGTGAAGGTGAAGTCTCCGATCCTTGCGACCCTGTGGACTGTAACCTACTAGGCTTCTCCGTCCATGGGATTCTCCAGGCAAGAATACTGGAGTGGAACCAGGAGAGAAAACCAAACAGCAGCGTGATCTCAAGCCCGGTCGCACGGAGGGCAGGTTCCGAGCAGTGCAGGCTGCACCCAACTCCGCGCCAACTCGAGGCGAGGGGCTGCGCCCCACACCCGCGCCTTCCAGCGACTGGCCGGGACTGGGGAGACCCGGGACTGAGGGGGGCGGGGGATCCCCAGAGGAGAGCGGAGGCCGGAAGGCTGCCCGTGTTGCAGGGGCCGTCTCCACGGCTCCCGCAGGCCTGAGTCTCCAACACCCGGTGCCTGTGCCTGCGGAGGGTCGGTATGGAGGCGTGCTTCTCCTCCCACCCGCGACCCCAGGGCCGCTGTTTCTAAGCAGGCCTTCCAGACTGTCCTGTGAAAGCTCGCTCCATGAACAGAAACAGCACGACATGGCTGAGCTCCGGCAGCGCCAGCGTCTCTTCTTCACGTTGCCCACTTCAGAAAGGAACGCGTGGCTGGGGAAAGGAGGGAGCACACCAGCGCTTCAAATCCAGCCTTATGAGTATTAGTGCTGTCATGCATCTCCTGAAATATCACCACCTGTGAAACTGAGGTATCTCACTTTGTGTGTGCGTGCATAAGAAATTCATCCACCTGTACGAAAAGTCCTGTGTCATCTCCCAGCATCTGCGCCCACGGACCTGTGAATGAACAGTGGGCTCCTAACCAAGGTCGAACGGAAAGCAGCAGAACCCAGGGCCCTGGGTGCTCACCTTCCAACCAGAAAGCCTCCAGCTCCTTCAACTCACCTGTCTCTCGCCAAGTTCCGGCTTTTGCCAAATTCTGACAGCTTTCCCTTCACAGTTTCTCAACTCTGTCCCATCCCTTGCACTACAAAGTCAGAGCTGTTCCAAGGAAATGCAAAACGTGGTTAAAACTAACAGCCAGACAGACTTGGAGAAGAATAAGCAAGGTCTCAGAACAGAACCTGGAGAGGAGGGGGAAGGGGGAGGAAGGGAAGCCAGTGCAAGTCTTGCCTTGGACTCTGGGGCAGCAGGAGCTGAGGGTGGGAGAACTGGGCTTGTGGATGAATGGATGTGTTAAGAGTAACCTCCGTTCCTTTGTTTGACCAGGATCATCTCATTGCCAGCATCTGCCAGCATCACACTGGCAGGGGAAGGGAAACTCTCAAGCACCTCAGACCCCCTGTTCGATGGAAAACCACAGTTCACATCACAACCCACTGCAGCCTTCTTCCTTCTGGCAACCTCAACTCCAAACCAGTTGCAACTGAGTCCGTTCAAAATGCTGCAGCCAAGAGTCTCTTTACTGCCTCCCTGCTGGACTAAGCTGCGGCGGGGGTGGGGGTGGGGTAGGGATTCTCCGGTACAGGGCCGGGGCGTTACCACCTCCAGGTCCTTGAAGGGGCATGCTGGATGACCTTGCGCCCTTGCGTCCATCCAGGCTCCTCCCACTGCCCTCAGAAACCTAGTTTTCCCTAGCATCACTCCCTGACCTCGGGACATTTCTCCAGAGCCTCCCTTCTTGACAAGAACCGAGTCCCAGTGCCGCCCCAACTCCCCGTGTGTTTCCCGCCATCAGCCACTCACTCCAGATCCATACAGGCCGTCTTCGCTCATCTGCTGAACAGCGTGTTCCTAGTGTTCCTGTCTCCCTGTCATTCCCACCTGCTGCCAAGGAGAGTGCTTCCAGCCATCCTTGCCTGACCTGCCTCCAGTTGGCCTTTGGTGCCCCCACAGGGCAACAGGAGAAGTAGTTTTGTTATTTGACACCTCAAAAGATGAAGGATCAGACCTATAGTCATTCCCCAGTAGGTTAAATGTGGAGGTGACCCTGACATCCAGAAACACATTTTTTACCCCAAGATTTGGCTTTGCAGGACAGCTGAGATGCCGAATGGTTCACACAAACTCAGCAGAACCGAAGACAGCTGTCATCCGCACGGCTTCCAATCAGCATTTGGAAACTGGAAGTATATTGTTCTCTGGGCTTCCCAGGCGGCACAGGTGGTAAAGAACTCACCTGCCAAAACAGGAGACGTAAGAGACACAGGTTCCATCCCTGGATCAGGAAGATCCCCTGGAGGAGGACATGGCAACCCACTCCAGTATCTTGCCTGGAGAATCCCATGGACACAGGAGCCTGGAGGGCTGTGATCCTTGGGGTTGCAGTCAGACAGGACAAGCGACTTAGCATGCACAATTGTTCTCTAATTGTTTTTCTTATAACAGAAACAATATTGTAACTAAATCATTATGGAAAAATTGAAAACATGAAAATGTATAAAAGAAAATCGAACCATCTATAATCCCACTGAATGGAAATGATGCTGTTATTTTTTAAGGTATTACCTGCCTGTATTCTCAGGCAATACATTATTGTATCTAATTTATATACTATAGTATGGATTGCTTATTAATACAATTTCAATTTTGTTTGTGAATATACTCTGCCTCCTTGAGAATCCTAAAGAACAGTATTACATTTCACCATGTAAATTCTTAATATTTTGTGAGTTAATTTGATTAATTGGACTATTCCTATAGAAAGTTTAAAGCAGATTTTGAGATCAACAGAGTTAAGTACTGGTCTATTTTGTACCACTTAACAGCTCTATGACCTGAGCAAGTTTCTTAAATCTGTGCCTCAGTTTCCTCTCATTTAAAATGGCGATAATTGATAGTATCTACTTTAGAGAGTTACTGTGATGATGAAAGGAGGTGCTTAGACCGGAGTCTGGCATTCGGTAACTCTTAACTAAAGGTTAGATATCTTTAGCATCTCTGCCATCTTTGTTTTACTGGCTCAGAAGGTAAAGAATCTGCCTGCAATGTGGAGACCTGGGTTCGATCCCTGGGTCAGGAAGATCCCCTGGAGAAGGGAATGGCAACCCACTCTAGTATTCTTGCCTAAAGAATCCCATGGACAGAGGATCCCAGGGGCCTACGGTCCATGGGGTTGCAAAGGCGGACACGACCAAGCAACAAACACACACACACGTATGTTTTACCCTCATACAACAGAGTTGTAGCTTCCTTAAGTGCTAAAATAATAAGGAAACCTTATTTTGTAGTAATTAGAATTTCACTCTGAGGTTCCTGAAGCCACATTTATCTCAAATGATTGTCTTTATAAATTAACATTTCTGTTTTTCTGCCAAATTCAACTCCTCTTCTCCTTCAGGAACCCCTTAGCGTCACCTTTGGCCTTTGCTTAAATACCACCTATTATGCTGGAGAGTTGATCACTTCTCCTATAGACAGAAACAAATATTTATCGCAATTTCACACTTAAAGCAGCATCACTTATTTGCACTATACTGAAAGTAACAGGAAAACCAAGTAAACAGTGGCTTAAAAAACCAAGGTTGCAAGGTTTTCATATAAAGAGTCCACCCGTGTCTATCTGTCTGCCCCTTCTTGGGCTTCCTTTGTGCTCAGATGGTAAAGAATCTGCCTACAATGCAGGAGACCTGGGATCAATCCCTGGGTGAGGAAGAGCCCTTGGAGGAGATCTCCAACTGTGCCTGGCCTGGAGCCCCCTGCCTGTAGGAAGTCTCCCACAGCCCCAGGCAGGGCCTCTGCTTTCTAGCAAAGCATGAAAATATGGCCTATTGAATCAGGCCCTTTACAAAGAGGGTTCCCAAACGCCTCACCAGCCAATGTGCTCTTACACCTCCTTGGCCAGACTATGGCCACATGTGCCTGCAGAGGTTGACGTCAAAGTTTCACAGAACCACGCAGAACACAACTGAGATTCATTTCGTGAAAAAGTCTAGGATAATTAATGTTGGCTCCACAAACAGCCACGTCTGCCCTAAGAGTTTACCCACGGCCGCCTTTTATTCCTTTCCACTTCAAGAGAAGAACAGCCAGAGGATCCGGGAGTAGCTCAAAGCTCAAGGGACCGACTCAGACCCACCTGGGAAGTAATGGGCTGGGGGATGATGAGGCCAAGGTCAGTGGGACCCCTGAGAGCAAACAGGGGAAGCAGAGCCGGCTCCTCTGTCCCCGGGAAGGGCACTTCATGACGGCTCCTCCGTCCCCGGGAAGGATGCTTCATGAAGGCACCTCTTTCCCCAGGAAGGACGCTTCATGACGGCTCCTCCGTCCCCGGGAAGGATGCTTCATGACGGCTCCTCCGTCCCCAGGAAGGATGCTTCATGACGGCTCCTCCGTCCCCAGGAAGGACGCTTCATGAAGGCACCCGGACGACCTCCGGCTGCTCTGCCAGAGCGGGGAGGCTGGGAGTGGGAGGGAGCAAGCCGGAGACTGAAACAGAAGCAGCTGCTAGCTGTGCCTGCTGGCCCGAAGGGGATGGTCTGCGCACACCCAGTGGACTAACTCCATTCGACCCATTCACATGTAGGAATCATTGCTTCCTTCACTTCTTAGGTGCCTGGAATGACTCTTTTCCCATTTAAGATTAATACACACCAGGCTTACTCACGGCTGTCAGCCTGGACTTGTGGAAACACCATTCTCGGGACCCCAGTATATGGTGCTTGCTTACCACCCATCACTCTAGGAGTTCCATTTTTTTGTGGCTTATCGCAGACGTCCCCCTGGGTTTGAGCTCCTTGCTTATCATCTATTATTTGTCTTCATGATGGCCTTCACATGCCTCCCTAGCTTCAGCTATCACTGCTAAGCTTCTCATCCAGTGTGGCCTAGGACCTGACTGCGTGCCAGACCCTGACTGAGCACTGGAAACGCCACAATAAATGAGACACCATCTCCATTCTTTCTTAAAGACTGTGTGGAAAACCTCACGCCTCCTCATGGGTACAAGTGGGAGAAGTCTTCCAGGAGGAAGAAACTTTGATCCAGGTCTAGGATGGACTACAAGAAAGACTGAGACTGGATGTTGATAAAATTGCATCCGATTTCTATGCAAAAATAGTGCCTCTCCATTGATGGGCATAAAAATGGCTTGAATACATGGAGAGAATGGAATGTCTCTGGATGAGAAGATTCAACATTATAAAGTTGTCAGTGTTTTTGCTTATATATGTATTTACTACATACATGTGATACATGATACATAAAAATGCTATCAAACTATACATATTCAGTTAGTGAAGTGAAAGTTGCTCAGTCTTGTCCCACTCTTTGCGACCCCATGGACTGTATAGACCATGGGATTCTCCAGGCCAGAATACTGGAGTGGGTAGCCTTTCCCTTCTCCAGGGGATCTTCCCAACCCAGGGATCAAACCCAGGTCTCCTGCATTGCAGGCAGACTCTTTACCAGCTGAGCCACAAGGGAAGCCCCATATTCAGTTAATTTGGCTATTTTTAGTCAATATTAGGTCCCTATTTCGGAGAAGGCAATGGCCCCCCACTCCAGTACTCTTGCTTGGAAAATCCCATGGATGGAGGAGCCTGGTGGGCTGCCATCTGTGGGGTTGCACAGAGTCGGACAGGACTGAGTGACTTCACTTTTCTTTCTTTCAGGATGATTAAGTCTGAAAAACTGACACATTAAAACAATCGTAGCCCTTTTTGAATTTCAAAAGGAAGTGCAAAGTTTCATTCTGTGTCTGGCCCCAAGAATTAATCAGCAACAAATGATACCGATAGGCACACAAAAGCAAAGATAATAGCAGCCCTCTTAAAAAGCGGGACCTTACAAGCTGGAGAATACGTGTGTGCTTGGTCGTTCAGTCGAGCCGTGGGATTCTCCAGGCAAGAATACTGGAGCGGGTTGCCATGCCTTTCCCCGGGGATCTTCCCAACCCAGGGAAAGAACCCAGGTCTCCCGCTGGAGAATGGTCTACTTTTAAAATGTCTTGGGTTAACAGTTATATCAAGTTTGATGTCCCTTAATACTTCAAAATGTACTCAAAATGCTTTCTTCCTACAGAGGATCCCAACAGCCTTCACGACTCTGGGTCTGCGGCTGCGACTCCTGTCAAAAGACGGCATGACCTTGCTGGCGACGCTGGACAGACACGTCGGAAGTGGCCAGAGGTGGAGGACGGAAGAGACGCTGCCGCCCTCACTGGCCCACTGGAACCCTCACCGCTGCGAGTGAGCAGAGCCCTGTGGCCTAAGACGTCCTCCCCTGAGGCACTGGCTTCAGAAAGACAGGAAGATGCTAAGTACTGCTTTCTGTTTAAGTAGAGAAAGCAGCAGGGGTTTTTCCCCTGCAGCAGGTACTCCATCCCAGTCTCATCACTTAATCTGCGCCCTCCTGCAGCCAGGCTGTTGCTGGCACTGTGACGGGGTGGGGCGGGCACACAGCCGGTGCCTGGCGGTCGGCCCCTAACCGCCAGCGCCAGACCGCCAGACCGAGTGTGGCCCTTAGCACGCGGCAGTTAGCGTGTCCCTCAGCTTGCATCCCTTGGCGTGTGACGTAGCCGGCCTCCGGTAGCACGTGGCGTAGCACGTGACTTAGCCGGCCTCCGGTAGCACGTGACCTAGCGGGCCTCCGGTAGCACGTGGCAGTCAGCACGTGACTTAGCAGGCGTCCGTTAGCACGTGACCTAGCGGGCCTCCGGTAGCACGTGGCTGTTAGCACGTGACCTAGCGGGCCTCCGGTAGCACGTGGCAGTCAGCACGTGACTTAGCAGGCGTCCGTTAGCACGTGACCTAGCGGGCCTCCGGTAGCACGTGGCAGTCAGCACGTGACAGCGGGCCTCCGGTAGCACGTGGCAGTTACACGTGACTCAGCCGGCCTCCGGTAGCACGTGACCTAGCGGGCCTCCGGTAGCACGTGGCAGTCAGCACGTGACTTAGCAGGCGTCCGTTAGCACGTGACCTAGCGGGCCTCCGGTAGCACGTGGCTGTTAGCACGTGACCTAGCGGGCCTCCGGTAGCACGTGGCAGTCAGCACGTGACTTAGCAGGCGTCCGTTAGCACGTGACCTAGCGGGCCTCCGGTAGCACGTGGCAGTCAGCACGTGACAGCGGGCCTCCGGTAGCACGTGGCAGTTACACGTGACTCAGCCGGCCTCCGGTAGCACGTGACCTAGCGGGCCTCCGGTAGCACGTGGCAGTCAGCACGTGACTTAGCAGGCGTCCGTTAGCACGTGACCTAGCGGGCCTCCGGTAGCACGTGGCTGTTAGCACGTGACCTAGCGGGCCTCCGGTAGCACGTGGCAGTCAGCACGTGACAGCGGGCCTCCGGTAGCACGTGGCAGTTACACGTGACTCAGCCGGCCTCCGGTAGCACGTGACCTAGCGGGCCTCCGGTAGCACGTGACTTAGCCGGCCTCCGGTAGCACGTGACCTAGCGGGCCTCCGGTAGCACGTGACAGCAGGCCTCCGGTAGCACGTGGCGTAGCACGTGACTAGCGGGCCTCCGGTA
Source organism: Litocranius walleri (assembly GCA_006410535.1). Classification (NCBI taxonomy): domain Eukaryota; kingdom Metazoa; phylum Chordata; class Mammalia; order Artiodactyla; family Bovidae; genus Litocranius; species Litocranius walleri. The sequence goes on along the minus strand of SJYG01000387.1, from coordinate 1,047,847 downwards.
GCAGGCGGCTGTAGGGCGTGCCCGGGAGCCCGTGCCCGGGGCTCGAGGCTGCTCCCGGCGGCGCTGCGGCAATGACTGGCATCCCGGGGGTGCCGCCGTGCGGTCACCTTGGGTCACAGGTCACAGTCCGCCGTGGCGGGGTGGCCGGAGGAGCCTGCGGGCCCCTGGGCCCCGCGCCGGGCCTCCCAGCGAAGGCGGCCGGCGGGGCGCGGGGCCGGGCTCGGGGAGGGCCGGCGAGTCTGCCTCCGCCACGGGCCGGGCTGTGAGGGCCGCGGGGGCTGCAGGAGAGCCCCCGGGAGACAGGGACCCTCCTCTCGGCCGGGCCGGATCTCAGAGGGCGAACGTCGAGCTCGGGACCTTGAACAAGCGAAAGGCGGGTGATGAAGCCGCTTTTCTGACTACGGGGTTTAAGTGTTAAAAGCGGCAGGAACTTGGAGACAATTTAATGCCTCCCTTTCCCTTTCTTGTCAGAACAGAGAATAACCCTTGCTTTGATGGAGGTTCATGCGAAGATGACCGCGGCCTGACCTCCGTGGACAAGAACAAAGGACCCCACACCAGGAAGCGAGTGGCAGCTAACCACCCGCCCTCACCGCCCAGTGCAAGGGCGTTGCGGAAAGCTTCAAGGAGGTGGGTTTTTTAAAGCATGCCTCCTTGCCTGGCCCGGAAACAAACCTTTCTCTGCTCCAAACTGGGACATTTCTGTACTTTGGCCTCACTGTGCATCAGGCTCAGAGACTGTGAGCAGTAACGGTCCCACATTCTCCAGTCCAGAGAGAGATCCCGCTGGATGGCTGACTCGCTCGCTTCCAGCTCCTTCCCTTAGCCCTTAATGGTGACAACCCTGTGACGATACGAATGCCCAGCAGCTGGAAGGTGTTGGAGCCTTTATCTAGCGGGCCTCCTGGGGGTCTCTCTTTGCCAGTGTGACAGCAAAGACTCAATATAGCAGAGGCTGACAGCATTGTCCTGAGTTGTTTATCCTTTAAGGTTTCAGCAACTCTGGAAGAATAAATCAAACCATGTTGGGACAGACTCAGGCCGTTCAGACCATTTGCTCTAAAAAGAAACAGAAGAAACAGAAGCTTTACAAATGTTTTAGTTGAAGGAAATGCCATTATTTAGATGGTAGTAGCAAGCAAAAAAATAGTCTTCTTGAGAACGCTTCCAGAATTTTCTGCTTAAAATTTTTAGAAACAATTTTCTCCTCTTTTCCTTATTGTGATTCCAGTGATTCAAACTGAAAAGCCCTGTGCAATAAAGGATAACAATTCTGAACAAAGTGCCATTTTGAAAATGACCTACATGTAGGTTAAAAGTTGCTGGAATTTCCTAGGTAAGAAACGTCCCTTTTAAACCACTTCCCTGGTTCTGTTTTCTCAGCTCCTTAGAATATGAAGCTAACAAGGTCAAGATTTGGGGTTTGCTGTCCAAGTAAGTTACCATCAGAGGAAGAAAGGAACAATGTCTTCACGGGCGGCAACAGTATCCTGATTCCCAAAAAATCAGATCCGTGTGCTTACCTCCAGATCAGTAGACAGGTGCTACCATGTCTGCACGTGAAAAGCAGCACGAACTTGGAGCGTCCCAGCATCCCGCAGGCAGGAACCAGGCCCTCACGGGTCACATGGAGGCTGCGACCGCGCGGAGAGCCGCTTCCAGGAGCCTGGCTGTCTTTGTCTCTCTCCCTGGAGTTCTCTGGCACAGGAACACAATTTCTGGCTGAGATAGGAAGGGAGCAGGAAGAAGCACTGCTGGGAGGAGAAAATCTGCTCCATTCTGATGGCTTTATGCCACTTTTCATTTTTTCTGCCCCTTTTGGGTAAACTGATGCAGAGAACCCTTTGGATTTCAGCTACTCTCTTCTGTTTTTCTCCTACCCTCACTACCTTTTCTGTCCACCTACAAAGCCTGAGGAAAACATAATTGCAAATCCTGCCTGCAGTGTGGCTCAGCTGGTAAAGAATCTGCCTGCAGTGCAGGAGACCCCAGTTTGATCCTGGGTTGGGAAGATCCCCTGGAAGAGGGCATGACAACCACTCCAGTATTCTTGTCTGGAGAACTCCACAGACAGAGTCACCTGCGGGCTACAGTCCATGGGGTCACAGAGGGTCGGACAGAACTCAGTGACTAAGCACAGCATACAGGATCCCTAACCATTTCAAGTCCCTAATCCAGTCTCCTAGCAAGCCCACAGACAGTAGTCCACCAGGCTTCTCCAAGCATGGGACTCTCCAGACAGGAATACTGGAGTGGTTGCCATTTCCTTCCCCAGGGATCTTCCTGACCCAGGGGTTGAACCTGGTCTCTTGCTTTGCAGGCAGACCTTTACCTACTGAGCTACAAAGGAAGCCCCCTAGCTGACCTAGAGGGGCTCAAGGGGAGAGAGAGAGAAAGGGAAGGGAGGACGATGGGGTAGATGAATGAACGAAAGAAAGAGGGATTCATTTTGTTTCTTGATCTGTGTTGTTGTTCAGTTACTAAGTCATGACTGACTGACTCTGACCCCATGGACAGCAGCACACTGGGCCCCCTGTCCGTTACCATATCCCAGAGTTTGCTCAAATTTATGTCTATTGAGTCGGTGATGCCATCCCACCATCTCATCCTCTGCCACCCCCTTCTCCCTTTGCCTTCTTTCCAGCATCAGGGACTTTCCCAGAATCAGCTCTCCACATGAGGTGGTCCAAGTATTGGAGTTTCAGCTACTGCTTTTCTTGAAAGAAGTCACATTTGCTCTGTTGGCAGCCAACGGAACTGGTGGAATTGGCAAAGCTGAATTTGATGAGGCAGGAAATGGGGAGTTTAGTAGGGGTGACTGCCGCACTCCAGGGTATATTCAGGAGCAGGGCTGTAACTTCAACCGCCAGTAAGAAAACGGGAGGGGAGAGGTGACCAGGTGGGAAGAGAGATCGGCGCAGGTCCTCCTGACAGGCCTGTTATTAAAGGCCATTGAGGAACGGACAGCAGTCACGAGCATCTGCAGCACGTGTCGAACCACTCACTGCCCAGGGCCAAACCCACCGAACCTGACCCAGGCCCCGCCAGCTTCCCGACACCGGTGGCCTCGGAGGAGCTGGTCCATCAGACAAACGAAGGAACCGGAGCACCTCATGCCACCCTAGGGCAGAGGCCCCGGGGACAGCTCGAGGGCCCACCTCTCCACGCTCCTCCCTCTCAGACCTCCGCGGCCCCAGAAGCAGTGAAAGCAGCAGCTCCACCCAGCATGCAGACTCACATGGGATAAGACCTCATGAACTGGAACGTCTTCACACAAGACTCGGCTTCACAAAGGGCACTCCGCTGGAAGGCTTCCGTCTCAGGTGCGGAGAGTGTGCCCCTCCACCTGCTGACCCCCTGGCCGTCAAAGACGTCATTCTGACGGAGCGGGCCGAGCTGAACGGAGGGTGTGTTGCGTGTGTTGCGTGGGGCTTGTCCGTGACCTCATCCAGAAGGTGAGGGCATTTTCCCGTCCGCTCAGCCTTTGTCCAGACTCGGCATGAATCAGGGCCCGGCGGGATGCTGGGACGCTCCAAGTTCTGTCTTAGACGGACTCGTGCCACTGGGTTTACGGCCCACCTCGGTGATTCAGAATGACACCATCTCAGGCTTGTCTCGAGATGGCGCCGAGCTGCGGGCTCCTGGTGCTCTCCTGGGAGAAGCAGGTGAGCGGACACGCATTGGATGCCCTTTGGTAGGAGGACTGGCCACCCCCCAGAGGAGGGTGAGCCAACCCCGCTCAGTCATCAGGAGAGGGTCCCCTTCAAGCAGTTCTGAGAGCCACTTTAAGGGACTGGAGATGGCTTGGTAACTTCTCAGCCTTTCAGAGTTCTTTTTATATCGACATTCTCTCCATCTGTAGAATGTTACAGAATGGGATTGTTAGGGTGGGTGCTTTCAATACTATGGTAGTGTTAATACCTTGCAGCGTTTTCCCGTTTCTGCATCACAGTGGTTTGTTAAAAAAAAAAAAAAAANTAACACCTGGTTCTTAAGGTCAAGTCATTTAAATAGGCCATCCTCACTGGAAACATTATGATACCATGTGCCTATTAATCATTATTAAGTTCCATGAGTCTTTTCCTGTATCTCTAGTTTCACAGTTCTGGAGGTTCTAGCATGAAGAAATGAGGTCAAGGTCATTTACAACTTTTTTCCTGAAATGAAATATAGAAATGGTTTGTTATTGTTGTTCTTTAGTTGCTAAGTCGTGTCTGACTCTTTGTGGTGCCATGGACTGCAGCCTGCCAGGCTCCGTGCATGGCATTTCCCCGGCAAGCATACAGGAGTAGGTTGGCATTTCCTTTGACAGCAGATCTTCCTGATCCAGGGACTGAACCCACATTTCCTACCTTGCAAGTAGATTCTTTACTGCTAAGCCACCAGGAAACCCATGCTTTTCTTCTTGCTAGTGGCTTCCAACTGTACATGTAGTAACTTAAGGATGGAGGCAAAATACCTGTCTTTACCCTTCATTCACTGATATATTCACTAAGAATAAGTCACTACAAGTCACTATGAAAAGCTGGAACTAGAGAAATTCATTAAGCAGATTTTCTGCTCTGTAAGAATTTCTATCCAGTAGAAGAGATAACATGAACATATAATCCACAGGTGCCGTGGTTTGTTTAGCCAATGAAGTAACAGAAAAGGACAGAAGAGCTAGCTCTTCTCAAATGCTGTGTTGTAGAGCATGTTTCCTTGTTGATTAATTATGGTTCAAATGTAGCCTTCAATTTTGCAGGTTTAGAAATTGAGAGCATCCTAAGGATGGTTCAGTCAGTTCAGTCACTCAGTCGTGTCCAACTCTTTGTGACCCCATGAATCACAGCATGCCAGGCCTCCCTGTCCATCACAAACTCCTGGAGTTCACTCAGACTCACGCCCATTCAGTCAGTGATGCCATCCAGCCATCCTCGGTCATCCCCTTCTCCTCCTGCCCCCAATCCCTCCCAGCATCACAGTCTTTTCCAATGAGTCAATTCTACTCATGAGGTGGCCAAAATACTGGAGCTTCAGCTTCAGCATCATTCCTTCCAAAGAAATCCCAGGGCTGATCTTCAGAATGGATTGGTTGGATCTCCTTGCAGTCC